>NQII01010352.1:0-24882 GCA_002778355.1 Clitarchus hookeri | reverse complement strand
TCTGAAGGTATGCAGAAGGCAATACACCATGAATCCTGCACGGCAGTCCACAAATCCATAGGAGTGCGAGGCGGTGGAGATCTCTTCTGAACAGCACGTTGCAAGGCATCCCAGATATACTCAATAATGTTCATGTCTGGTGATTTAGGTGGCCAATGGAAGTGTCTAAAGTCAGAAGAGTGTTCCTGGAGACACTCTGTAGCAACTCTCGACGTGTGGAGTGTCGCATTGTCCTGCTTGAATTGTCCACGTCCGTCGGAATGCACAATGGACATGAATGGGTGCAGGAGATCGGACAGGATGCTTACGGATCTGTCACCTGTCAGAGTCGTATCTAGACGCATCAGGGGTCCCATTTCACGCCAACTGCACACGCCCAATACCACGACAGAGCCTCCACCAGCTTGAACAGTCCCCTGATGACATGTAGGGTCCATGAATTCATGAGGATGTCTCCATACCCGTACACGTACATCCGCCCGATACAATTGGAAACCAGACTCGTCAGACCAGGCAAACGTGTTTCCAGTTATCAACAGTCCAATGGCGGTGTTGGTGGGTCTAGGCGAGGTGTAAATCTTTGGGTCGTGCAGTCAGCAACGGTACACGAGTGGATCTTCGGCTCCGAAAGCCCATATCAATGATGGTCCGTGGAATAGTCCGCACACTGGCACTTGTTGACGCCCCAGCATTGAAATCTGCGCCAATTTGAGAAAGGGTTGCACGTCTGTCACATTTAATGATTCTCGTCAGTCGTCGTTTGTCCCGTTCGTTCACGATCTTTTTCCGGCCGCAGCGATGTCGAAGATTTTGATGTTTTACCGGATTCCCGATATTCACGGCACACTCGTGAAATGGTCGTACGCGAAAATCAAATTTTATCGCTACCTCGGAGATGCTATGTCCCATCTCTCGTGCGCCGACTATAACACCACGTTGAAACTCACTTAAATCTTGGTAACCTGCCATTGTAGCAGAAGTAACCGATCTAGCAACTTATCCAGACGCTTGTTGTCTTATATAGGCGCTGCCGACCGCATCGCATTACTCTGATTGGTTCCATACCTATGTTATCTGCATACGCACGCCTAT
The DNA here is from genome assembly GCA_002778355.1 of Clitarchus hookeri. Taxonomy (NCBI): domain Eukaryota; kingdom Metazoa; phylum Arthropoda; class Insecta; order Phasmatodea; family Phasmatidae; genus Clitarchus; species Clitarchus hookeri. The sequence continues at coordinate 23,790 of NQII01010352.1, read as the reverse complement.
ACCAGTTTTTTTTTGGCTCTCCAGTGTATAAGTCAATTTTCCGCAAATCACCGACGAAACTGCTGTACCTAGGACAGTCAGTGCTTAACTTTAAACTACGTGCAATTACGGAAAAGGAATTTATTCATCGGGTGATTAACAAATGTTCAATGAACATAAGCCATATTTAAAAATAATAAATAATAATAATAGTTACACCAAGGTGGTAAAGTGATCATAACACTCGTGACGCACCACCGTGAACCAGGCTTGATTCCCGGAGATTTTAAACCCGGTAAAAGCATACACTCTTTGCACCGCCTGCAATCCTCAGGTAGGAGGGGTTTTTCGGCATACTCCTCACCCGTGACATTGCATTCCTTGTTATTCCATCTTCACCTCATTTCCTTCTCTCTCACACACATTGACACACACACACTCTCTCTCTTTGAGAGAGATTGTGTGTCTTAGCGAAGTGGTAAATATGTCAACTTCTTCACACTTCGGACACTTTCGTGTCCAACCGGGTGAACTTTATAGAACGAAATACATGGCACGTACTGGCATATTGATACTGCTATTGTGTGATGCTGCCGTCTTCCATCTCTTAAAGTTTTCGTTTACATTTAATGTAAATACTGTCTTTTTTACAGTTCGGTACATATAAAAATATTAGCAAGAATTTTTTTCAGCACTTATCTCGTGGTATCGCCTATTCAGGCGAAATAAAGCANGTACATATAAAAATATTAGCAAGAATTTTTTTCAGCACTTATCTCGTGGTATCGCCTATTCAGGCGAAATAAAGCAAGATCTTTTGTCATTTAATGACTCCCGGATCATTAAAAAAAACCATTATGCATTTTTAAGTAGATAAAGTTATCTAGCATTTTTTGAGCTTCTTTATCTGTGTGAAAGTCATAAGTTAGATTAAGGCGGGAGGGAGAGAGTTTGTGTGTTGTTAANTTTTTTGAGCTTCTTTATCTGTGTGAAAGTCATAAGTTAGATTAAGGCGGGAGGGAGAGAGTTTGTGTGTTGTTAACTTTTTCAAGTGTAATGTGGCAGATTAATTATATTTGACTGACTGTGATGTCGCGAGGACTCCCTCATGTCCCTACTCGCTTCGTTACACCACGCCGAGCTCCAATGAGCAGGCAAGCACACCACTATGCTTCTCTTCGCTACCTTTCTCTTCGCAATGCTTCTATCCAACATGGTCCTCTTCGCCTAGCTTCAGNCACCACTATGCTTCTCTTCGCTACCTTTCTCTTCGCAATGCTTCTATCCAACATGGTCCTCTTCGCCTAGCTTCAGTGGGGAAGCACGTGTTCAGTGTTGGTAGTGGGTCAATTTGTCACCGCGCAGCTGGCATGCATGTTCTCTGCGTGGCAGGCCAAGGCGCGGGTGCTGTTGGAGCTGATCGAGAATATGGGAGCGGCGGTGAAGAAGATATTCGCTAAGTGCCAGGAGAAGTACCACGCCATCACCATGGTCCCCGGTGACATCCGGCGCAGGCAGCAGCAATGCACGACGACCCACGGCGAGTCACGTCGCCCGCGCGTCGTGGTAAGTCTCGCTCCAAATTCATCCATTTCCACGGCTGCCGACTTGTTTTACTATGGCTGGTACGCATCGATTAAAGCCTCATCGACAGTTCGTCATTTAAGACGGATCCATTGGGTCGATGAATTATTTGATGAGGCGGGAGGAATCAGTCATCGCCTGTGTCATTCTCCCGAATAAGAATCTAATGTGTTATCACTAAACGGACCTCGTTCGGTTTTGAAAAAAATAAAATTCAGTGTAATTTCCTCAAAAGGTAAGGGTAATATCCACCTCTCGTCGTGTTTTCAAGATGGGGTCCGTTAATATCCGGCGTGCCTGAAGGCACTAGGTAGGACCGTCGACGGGATACTGTGGTAGAGGAAATAGGAGAACCCAGAGAAAAACCTACTAGCCATTGTCAACGTTCGTTACATATTCCACATGCTAAATTGTGGCTTTAACACTGCCGGGAATCGGAGGCCGTGCGGTCCTCAGCGGTGTTACCAGGCGCACAGAACTGCAACAGGCTAGTTAATAACTACTACTACACAGAGTTGCATACCACCAACACCTGCATATTGCCATTTCCATTAGTGGCTTAACAATGGACGTTAGACAATTTGTTCCTGGACGAAATATGCTGCATTTATACTCATATATACCATTCTGGTACCCCATCATTTATTTGAGTACACCCGATATATACCATTAAAAGCGTGTAAATAGATCGTAACTTANTACTCATATACCCCATTCTGGTACCCCATCATTTATTTGAGTACACCCGATATATTCCATTAAAAGCGTGTAAATAGATCGTAACTTAAAACATTCCGTCCGGCAAATTCACAACAACATTACAAGTTTGCCTTCGGTCCTTTTATCTTTTNAAAACATTCCGTCCGGCAAATTCACAACAACATTACAAGTTTGCCTTCGGTCCTTTTATCTTTTATTTTATGATAACAATAAATTGACACTCTTCCAATATAAAAATTGAATTAAAAATGTAACCAGGAAACAAAAAAGAAATCACGTGTATNCCCATTCTGGTACCCCATCATTTATTTGAGTACACCCGATATATACCATTAAAAGCGTGTAAATAGATCGTAACTTAAAATATTCCGTCCGGCAAATTCACAACAACATTACAAGTTTGCCTTCGGTCCTTTTATCTTTTATTTTAGGATAAAAATAAATTGACACTCTTCCAATTATTTTTAACTTAATTTTTACATTGGTCCTTTGTTTTTTCTTTAGTGGTGTATTTGCATTTAAGGAACAGCAAATACACATTCGAATTACTCGAAATATTCAGCGTGTATGGATAGTACAATAAATTTTTCATGTAAGATTGGTATATTCGAAATATTGATTTCATATATAAGCATATCTTAGGCAATAAAAAACGTTGAAAGCAAATATTTACTTAATTTTCTTGCTTTATAATCAATGTTCATACTTTACGTAAGAATTCTTATATTATCGTCGTGCTACCTCAATATTTAATATCAATGGTTCTAATATTGATACTCTGCATATATTGAAAAATATTATGATAAGTGCCACAATGACTTTAAGCGTACCAGGTTTTCTAACCTTAAAAATTTCGTATGGCTCTAGNAAAATATTATGATAAGTGCCACAATGACTTTAAGCGTACCAGGTTTTCTAACCTTAAAAATTTCGTATGGCTCTAGATACAGATAGTAATCAGAATTTTACCTGTACAATAGACTTGGAGACATGAACGATCACTGGCCATTGGCCGTAGCTTGTCATTATCTTCGATGAAGTAAGATTCTCAGTATATTCTACACTTTAAAATAATTTTTTNGCCATTGGCCGTAGCTTGTCATTATCTTCGATGAAGTAAGATTCTCAGTATATTCTACACTTTAAAATAATTTTTTATACGTTCTCTTAACTGTAATGACATATTTTGATATGTAAATAGTACGTAAAATTAACATGCATNAAATAATTTTTTATACGTTCTCTTAACTGTAATGACATATTTTGATATGTAAATAGTACGTAAAATTAACATGCATAAGGCTGGACATATAGAAATTCTATTATAAAAAGTGTGAATCTTAACTAGGCATTTGACTCTTTCGCGGAAAGATGTAAGAAATCTATAATGGCTTTATGGAATAAACTTCACAACGCGTTCTTTCTTAACACTCCTATACTTTGATGTTGTAAATTTACGAAATATCTCTTACGCTGTAGACATGGAACGTGGGTTTCGATGCGTGCAGTGCGATCGAAATCGTCGTGGCGCGGTTTTCTTTTTTCTCAGTTTTTTCATTTCTCCAAGCCGTCGTCCCATCATTGCTCCGCCCGAAAACTCATTTCCTCTAAGCCATTACCCACGTCTGCATGTGTATCCCTGAGACACACTCAGCGCCAACAACTCATCTCAATTCAACTGACTGCGTCTGCGATGGGAACAACGCCCGGATGATATCCACGAGACACGCTGGGATGAACAGTTGTCTNTGACTGCGTCTGCGATGGGAACAACGCCCGGATGATATCCACGAGACACGCTGGGATGAACAGTTGTCTGGGTCAAGATAACACGACGATATCATATAAGTGCCAATGAAGGTTGATAAGACTTCGGGATGGCAAGTTATACTTGCAGGTTGTTCCTCCATCTCGTACAATCAAATCTTAAGTGGGTGTATAAAATTACATCAAAGGGGCAACGCACCGCATTCGTGCGCACGCTGNTCTCGTACAATCAAATCTTAAGTGGGTCTATAAAATTACATCAAAGGGGCAACGCACCGCATTCGTGCGCACGCTGGCAATATTTGGCATAAGAACTATTTCTTACCAGGCGTTACCAACAAGACATATTTTCTCTGTGTTTTTATTCATGTTGATTATGATTTAAATAGTGTACATTTATAAGTAAAATAATACAAATTTTAATTAAATTTAATATTGGCATTAACAGAAGTATAAAACGCTTTTGATATACGACATATTTAGGAAACAATCAGACNTCAGGCGTTACCAACAAGACATATTTTCGCTGTGTTTTTATTCATGTTGATTATGATTTAAATAGTGTACATTTATGAGTAAAATAATACAAATTTCAATTAAATTTAATATTGGGTAATTGTCTTCATATTTTGTGAAAACTATATGCTGTTATTTAGGAAACAATCAGACATTATATACATTAGGCAAATTTTCAAAGGTGTGATTCAAAAAATGTGAAGTATGGCGCTTATTCGATATCGTAGCTTACTGACCTGTGTCGTCCTTCACGGCTAATCGAGAACTCTGAGGTGGTATAGTTTCTGCTCCTGTCCATTGTGTATCTTTCCTCGTCATGATAAAATAAACTTTGTCGTGGAAATGTCTAGAAACTATGCGTCGATAATGTGACGCGGTAATATTTATAAATGTAAATAATTTCTAATGCACCGTATTTAACTCCAGCCTTCATAAAATCAAGACCCAATTTGAGNTTATAAATGTAAATAATTTCTAATGCACCGTATTTAACTCCAGCCTTCATAAAATCAAGACCCAATTTGAGCTTTAGTTGTTTAACAAGGCATTAAAACATAAAAATACTTTATATGATTCACTGCCAATTTAACAGGCAGACAGAAGCAGAAAACTTTAAACGTTTTTTTTAATAAACGAGCCACGGTGAAAGTTGTAATTATATTCCCCGTGCACTATTACATCATAGTTACGTCAAACAACATGTAGAAGCCGCGGTAACCCTCGCCGATCTAGCGAGCGGAGATTGTTGCGCTCGGCCCGTGCTAATATGGCGGGGTCGTCCTGAAAGATGTCACTGGTCAGCGGGTTTTCTCGTGAATATCCCGTTTCCCCCGCCCTTGCGATCCGGCATTGCTCCACATTCACCTCGTTTCACCCTCATTGGCTCCCAGGACCTCGCTAAGAGCCGCCCAAAGCTCTCCTCTCCACTCCACCAAAAACACAAGTGAAAAAATATGACTACGAACCTAGTTAACCCTGACTAAGATCTGTTAGAGACAGTTAAACATTATCAGAATACCCTTTGCATAATGCCCAAACGAACGCTTAATAATTGTAAGTAAATGGAAATAAGTGTTTCTGGACACCCCAGACACTGCAGCACGGTAATTATTGGCTGTTTACGGATAATTGAGCACTTTTGAAATCAACGTTTGTAAAATGTCACTGCCTCTACCTGCATATATATTAACGCACACATTGATTGCTATACGCCCAGCAAAGTTGGTAACGTCGGAGAAAAAATAGTGCTATTTCTTAACATTGAATTAAAATTGCCAAATGAAAATTTGTGAATATTGAAATAATTTATTTTGCTTTCTGATATTTTTAATGCATATAAGTGCAAGACTTTACAAATCTGTAAAAATTTTACTTTCGTAATAATTTTACAGTTTCACTTTACAAACACATGAATAAAGTGATTAAGTCCATGGCAATAATAATTGTTACATATGGCGGAATAATACACAAATTAGCTTAGGTATTGAGCAGGCAGGGCCTTCAGAAGTGGTCAGTGAACAGCCTAGGCCAGACACGTGCTCCCTCCTGCGCATGCGCGACACGCGGTCAACTGAAGGCGTGTGTGGTCCTCAGGTGCCGGAAGCCGAGCCCTCCACGAGCAGTGACACACGCGGAGTGGCGACTAACACAGCTTCCTCGGACAAGATCCCCGGGGACCGCGCTGCAGTCCAGGATGCTGACAGCTTAGGTGAGTACCACCACTCAGTATTCTTCCTGGCAGTTATTTTCCGCGTCTGAGCCAGAGAGGCGCGGGATCGATTAGAGCGACACTGCCACGCACATCAAGTGCACCATCGCCTCTAAGCAAAAGGCTGTGAACTGGCGTGCAGTGTCTTCGTAATGCGTATACCTAAGAGACTGTAAGTGATGACCTTATAATTTAATTGGTGAAAAGTCTGGAGCGAGGTTCATGCAGGGCCATTGATTATTTTTGTATGTATCTGGCGTGAGTATTTTGAGATGCAGCGATTTGAAAAAGTCGGATATAGCCATGTTGGAGTACTCCGAAATGGTTTTTCTAATGTACGTGAAGTCTTGAAATAATTCAGTAAACCTCATCTGAAGTGTGTGTTATTTTCATAGATCAGTGCATTGGATGCACGTTTAATAGTTTCGTGGAAATACGTGTATTTTAAACACTCTGCAACGAGTTCAAGCGCCAGGTCGGCGGGTCCCTTAAGGACGATTCACAATAAAGTTAAAATTGAGCTAGTTGTGTTAAATTTGCATTGTCGTTGTGTTCAGATATATATCGAGCAGCAGCATATTCAAATTGAATTAAAATCATTGCTGAGGTACATTTTCCACGCGAGAAGTTGACCGAACTTTACCATAACGCAAAGTTAATGTAGTTTTTACCAATCAGATTGAACTGCCTATTCTCTCCTTTTGTTTTCTGTATGCATTTTTATTCCTCCCAACTTCCGACCACTTTGTTTATTCACATGATGACATAATACGGTACTAAATTTATATGTAATTTCAAATAGTTTTGACTGTGTGTATGCGAGTGGTGAACAAATTAACGATTTTAAAATCAGTCTTTACTTTCTTTTATAAACCCACGTTCAACTGCAGTGATATGTGGGCATGAAGAGGAAAACGTTTCTAATATAATAAAAGTTGTTAATATGTATATTTAATTGCGAATATACACAAGCTTTCCTTCATATCCCAGATACAGCATGTTTGGTAGTGCAGAATTGCAACTCATGAATGACGAGCATTTATTTTCAGTGTGAACACAAAACAATTTAGAAAGATAGTTAACGCATAGGTATCATGATGATCTCCTTGTTAACTTCGATATGAATTAGCCTTTAGAGCGTGTGCGACGAGAGGTAACGCATTAGCATGCTACGAGCAATGACTGTTGCCTTGTGGTAANAATTAGCCTTTAGAGCGTGTGCGACGAGAGGTAACGCATTAGCATGCTACGAGCAATGACTGTTGCCTTGTGGTAAGCTGCGGAGTCATTGACATAGTAGTCAACATACTTGCATAGCAATCCAGTTTATATTTGTGAAACCTCGTTGCATATGTGATTCACTTGTTGTAAGCCTTTAAATGTAGCCATCTTAATCACATTTCTTTTATAGTTACACTTCTTTGTTGACCACTCCCTTTCACGTTCTGGTTCCTCCCTCCATTTATATTTCAATGTACGGACACAAATACTCTTAGCTTCAAGAAACGCTATAAAATTAACCCATTAAAAATAAAGTCAAGCAGTGGTACCAACATCTATAGAGCCTTCTATAGAGCGCCTATATTTAATTTACATATTTTTACATAAACAGTACTCCTTAGCAATAATTCACAGGCGGCTTTGGATGTACATATAATAAACACAATGCCCTTGTAGTGAACATGTCTTTTTCGTCAACAAAAGGTACCAAGTCCAGGACGAAGTACCTTTTGTAAGTTCTCTAACCAAGGTGAACCTGGTTCAATCCCTGGCCAGTTCACTCCGAATTTTCACAGGTGGGAATCGTGCCGGACGATGTCGCTGGTCGNGAACCTGGTTCAATCCCTGGCCAGTTCACTCCGAATTTTCACAGGTGGGAATCGTGCCGGACGATGTCGCTGGTCGGAGGGTTTTCCCGGGATCTCCCGTTTCTCCACCCCTTTCATTCCGGCGCTGCTCCATACTCAGTTCACTTCAGACTCATCGGCTCTCAAAATCTCACTGTTAAGACCCGCCCAGCTCTCTTCACTCGCTTTTGCAAATCCTAATTCAATTGCATTTCCTACCAGGCCGATGACCCACTAGGTCTCGACCTACCTGGCGGAAACAAGATGGTTAGACGCCTCCTAAACGATATACATATCAACGCTTTCAATCGTCGCGCCAATAACGAGAGTGCTCTATCATGTATCATGCATCACGCCATGCGTTACTATGGCCACCAAATATCATATTTCTCCTTGTACATGACCCACGCTCAATAGCCTCGTAGTAGTAATTCTTAAAGACTTATAAACATATTTAAACGTAAATAAAATTTCTGAGGTCACATATTCTTGCAATCAAAATAAATAATTANTTTTGCAAATCCTAATTCAATTGCATTTCCTACCAGGCCGATGACCCACTAGGTCTCGACCTACCTGGCGGAAAAAAGATGGTTAGACGCCTCCTAAACTATATACATATCAACGCTTTCAAACGTCGCGCCAATAACGAGAGGGCTCTATCATGTATCATGCATCACGCCATGCGTTACTATGGCCACCAAATATCATATTTCTCCTTGTACATGACCCACGCTCAATAGTCTCGTAGTAGTAATTCTGAAAGACTTATAAACATATTTAAACGTAAATAAAATTTCTGAGGTCACATATTCTTGCAATCAAAATAAATAATTAAATAATTAAATAATTAAATAATAATTATTAGAATATAGCTGCCACAAATAATTAAAAATAAATAATTAAATATTATGTGATTACAAACAATGAAAAATAATCTGAATATGTGGCAGATAAAATTAGAAGTTTTAAGGCGTTACACATCAATGAAAATATTTTCTTTTGTTTGACTGCTAGAAATTTTTGTACGTGAAATATAAATACACACCAGTAGATAGGAAAAGCCGATTCCAGGACAAGGGCTGAGGGCTGAGGTGCCGAAGCACCGTCCACCATCTTGGAATTTCCAGTTTTTCACCAAACATTTTCAGCATTACCACAAAAATTATTTCAGAAATCAATTATTTTACCCAAAACTTCCCTTTTTTTCCCCTCAAAATTTCCCAGTTTTTCAAAAAATTTGNATTTCAGAAATCAATTATTTTACCCAAAACTTCCCTTTTTTTCCCCTCAAAATTTCCCAGTTTTTCAAAAAATTTGTGAAAAAAGTGCTTTCTCCTCAATGTGGCTGACTGTGTAAAACGTCAGCCACAACAAGGAGTCCGGGAAGCCGATCAAATAAAATTAACTTATAATTATTTTTAAATTAAAGTATATTTTAATACTTAAAATATTTTAACGTGTAAATATTGAGTGTTATGTATCATCGGACTCGTACTTTCAAGGCGCATACGATCCTGATGTCAAATATATTATGTAACTCAATGTCAGGACAACCATATTGGATTTAATAGGTATGTCCTTACCTGCTGCCCAGCACCTTTTCTCACACCACTCTCATGGGTCAGGCAGCTGGCTGACCATGTCAAATCAATCTTAAAACGATGTGACATCTAGGAATCGATTCAATTATAAAAAATTATAATTATATTACTTAAATTTATTTTATCCTTAGTAGGAAAAACCCACATATTAAAAAATATAGTAAAATGTATCGAAAATGTATTTTTATTACAAAATCGGTTTATAAAAGTTAAATTATGTAAATTTTACACTTTTCCCATGACACTTGTTAACATTAAAAAAAAGTACTCATGGAGGGATGGTGATCGGATCATCCATCCTCTGGAACATGAGTCGGGTACACCAACCACTCAGCTGCTTAAGCAATAGTAGGTAGACTTTCTTAAAATCTTTTACAGTAGCCACCCAACGAAAAAGAGAGTACCATTCCCACGTACAGTTACAGCAATTTTTAATGTATTAAACATTTTGTTATATATTTTTTCGATCAATACATATATGGCTCACGGCTACATTTATTGGAGAGCTTTTTCAGTTTAAATTCATCGTATTTTCCGTTTTGAAAACTTTTTAAATTCAAATGCAGTGATAAAAATATTTCGTTATATTCAGTCGGGATCTTAATNATTTTCCGTTTTGAAAACTTTTTAAATTCAAATGCAGTGATAAAAATATTTCGTTATATTCAGTCGGGATCTTAATCATATGTGCCTATGCTCACATTAGATGTTTTTAAATATTCTTTTTNATATTTCGTTATATTCAGTCGGGATCTTAATCATATGTGCCTATGCTCACATTAGATGTTTTTAAATATTCTTTTTTAAATAATTATGTAGCAGACCACATTTTTTTCGCAAGTCTGCTATTAAGCAAGCGAATATGTACAGGCATTTAGGTAGGCTTATATAATTTGCGACCTTTTAGGAGGCAGTCTCGTGTAATTCAGATTGCAAGTATAATTTCTAGCTCCAGGAATATATGTTTAGTTCTTTATAACCATAGTGATTAGCCTATATATTTGCATCACAGTGATGTTTTTAACGAAAAATTTTTATAACAGACTGGTTATGATAAAGCATTAATAAAAAAAATTATTGCTATTTTGTGTTTAAAATTTATTTAATNTTTATAACCATAGTGATTAGCCTATATATTTGCATCACAGTGATGTTTTTAACGAAAAATTTTTATAACAGACTGGCTATGATAAAGCATTAATAAATTTTAATAATGATAAAACACAAATTTTAAATAAATTAAATATTACTACAAAAACACTCAAAAAACACATCTCTGGGTTCCATCATTTGCTATATAGAACTCAGTCGATTTTAATCGACTCGAATATGACATAATACTTCAGAACCTACCATACAGGATGAGGATGTGTATGAGCGCGTTTAAAATAAATTTTGTCTGAGATGAAATCGAGTGTATGCACTACCGAAAAAGAATAGAGTGTATAAGTAATTAAACACATTTATATGTATACATAAATTTAATTTATTTACTTGTTATATACATTNTATAAGTAATTAAACACATTTATATGTATACATAAATTTAATTTATTTACTTGTTATATACATTCTATCTTTCTAAATATTTTGTACATTCGATATTTTCATTACTCTAATGTTTGCAAATCATGGATAGGAGCCAACAGTCTCATATGATATAACCCTGATCGTTCAGTTCATTGATGACTCAAGATATCTTAACAATGCGTGAGTCAAGGGGCGCAAAAACGTCGAGTTAGTTTATAGAGTCAGAATCAACAAGTTCATTCGGGTTTTTTTGGAAATACGTAGTCAGTATTTCCAGCATCCTCAGCCTTCTTCATGTCGCTCATTGCAGCAAATGAACGANATACGTAGTCAGTATTTCCAGCATCCTCAGCCTTCTTCATGTCGCTCATTGCAGCAAATGAACGAGCGTTCTTAACATCTTCGGCATTATTCGCACCACTTGTCGAAGGAAACTCGCTGGTGAAATGTGTGGTAACGTCGAGAGAATCAGTATCCTTCTCATCAGATACTACATCAACATTGTCTTCATAGTCATTATCATCAATGCTGTCTTCATGATCATCTTCACGTCCTGTTTCATCCTCAATATCATGTTTACTTTTCTTTGTAGGAGTCGCATAGTCATCATCAGTATTTAGAGCCGACGACAGTTTATTTTGAAGATCGTCGACTACACGCGAAAGTATTTCAAGTGCACATTCCACACAAACCTACTCTACTGCACTCATTCTGTCATTAGCATTAACTGTCCCATCATAATCGTCAGTGGCATCAGTACCCACCGATGCAGCATGGGGTATTGGCGACATAACTTTCTGGCTTCCATTAGACGAACCCTTGCAGATCTCGATATGTTCCTTCAATGTATCACCTTGCATAAACTGCTTGCAGTCATTGTCGTAATGCTTCATCATGCGAGTTCCATCGTCGTTTGCGAAAATTTTATTTAGTGTGTTAACATGAGGTAACGAAGTCGTCTCATGCTGTTTCTCAGTGGGTAAAAAACACATTTATCAGCCTTAATGTGTTTATTTAAATTGTCACTTCAAGTAAACTGCGTAGAACATTTATCAGCTTACAAAAACATGAGATGGGTTCTTCAAACAGTCACTCTTCTCATGTCGCCATGCATTGCAACTTTTACGGAAGGACTTGGCACAGTAACAGCAGTGTTTTCCCTGTAATTTTTGGGCAGTCGTTGAGGGTACCCATGTAGTTCTACAGGACATACTCGATTTCACATCGTCAGTGGCTTGCATCATCTTCAAGCATACATGAATTCATACATTTTACTTCTGCTGACTGACTCCTGCCGACTGACTCCTGCTGACTGACCCTGCTGGCTGACTCCTGCACACTGACTCCTGCACACTGACTTCTGCAGACTGACTCCTATTGACTGACTCCTGCCTACTGACTCCTGCAAACTGACTCCTTTCAAGGTGTTACTTTTTAACACTTTATTTTGTATTGCTAGTGTAATTAATGTTTACATTTATAAACACTGAAGGTAGTATTTGATGATTTCTGCATATCAATGTATTAATTTGCATATTAGTAAAACATTTACACTTCTAGCTATTCTACGGTTTCACCTGGATGGTGCATAAATAAAATAATTAAGCCAACGCCAATGTTAATTTACATCTGGCAAGAAGACTATGAAGCGAAAAGTAAAAAATATCCTAAAAAAGGCTTTTAAAAGTTTCCAGTTAAGCGTGAACAACGTACACCATCTGCCATTATCTGCATTCTCCGCCTGATTAGGGAACATGGCTTGCCTGATGATGGCGCCAATGTGGTCCANTACCATCTGCCATTATCTGCATTCTCCGCCTGATTAGGGAACATGGCTTGCCTGATGATGGCGCCAATGTGGTCCAGAATATTGTATCTTTCGTTTTCAGCAGGTCATCCTATCCCAGGACACACCTGCGCTGAGAAAAAAGGTTGAAATTCATCTTACCAAAAAATTTATAAGCACTATAAATTATATTTATTGTTCGCATAACTTTATATACATATTTGTCAGCGACTGATTGCAAATATATATGTGTATATATTGTCAGTGACTGATTGCATATATATATTTATATGTGTGTATATATACATACATGCACACACATATGCCTATATATATACATATATACACACACATATATATTTGCAATCAGTCGCTGACAAATCGTCTANTGACTGATTGCATATATATATTTATATGTATGTATATATACATACATACACACACATATGCCTATATATATACATATATACACACACATATATATTTGCAATCAGTCGCTGACAAATCGTCTAGTGATGACTATGTTCACCATGTAAAAATTTGAAAAGATAATTTCTACAAAATTTTAAAACTTTCATTTTTACATTTATTATCTAATTTTATAGTCTATCGTTTATGGAAAGCCTGAANTTCTACAAAATTTTAAAACTTTCATTTTTACATTTATTATCTAATTTTATAGTCTATCGTTTATGGAAAGCCTGAAGAATTGGTGGACTATGAGAGAAGCGGCGGATGAGTGAATGTAAGGGACGAAATAAGAGTAGCACGATTAACTTTTTTTTCACGTATGTTTACCACAATAGCGTTCCACACACATCTCCACATAATACTCCCATACAAACAACACTGAAATAGACACTGAAAAACAAAATGTCACAATCAAAAAGTTTAGAAAATTTTTTAATGCATCTTGTGTATGTTAAAAATAATTTTTACTATTGCGAGAACCACACAAAGAAAATAATTTATCTTTTTGGTTTTTTAAATTCNTGTATGTTAAAAATAATTTTTACTATTGCGAGAACCACACAAAGAAAATAATTTATCTTTTTGGTTTTTTAAATTCTTGCTTGCCATTTCAACATTCAATAGATATAAGTGATAACTTAAAAATGAAATCCGGACGAATCACACATGGTATTGTAATTTATTTATAGCATAATGGTGACTTTTATTGTACTTGTTTTACGTTAAATTGAAGATTTGGCAAAAAATAATAATTTTTAAACATAAGCTTGTTTTAATAAATTGCATCGTGGAGTATGATTACAATATTATGAGTATAAAACTATAGGGCAGAAACATATGAAAATCTGTACTTTCTTCAGCACTTCNTACAATATTATGAGTATAAAACTATAGGGCAGAAACATATGAAAATCTGTACTTTCTTCAGCACTTCGTACTTATTAATTTGTTTTGTTTAGTTATTTTGATGATTTTCCTAGATTCCAAATATTTTAATTGCGTTATAATAATTTTGAAGACAATTTTCTTACTTTTATTTATTATTTACAACATGGTGAACAATTACTCATAAATTTTATTCCCGGCTTAAAGAACTATGTTGAATTTTACACACAAACAATTGAGATTGTTTTCGTCGCAAGGAAGTATAAAATACTAATAAACTGTCAGTCCGTTTTCTCAGGTTTTTCTTTTTTCTACTGTAAATATTTTTGATTTGTTGTCAAAACTAAATATCGGTCTTGCATTTGCATCTGAGCGAATTATTACAATTCCGCCTTACATAGTAACCATTTTATAACAGTTAGTGCATTTCCACATATATCCATATTTTATTAATAGTAANCAATTCCGCCTTACATAGTAACCATTTTATAACAGTTAGTGCATTTCCACATATATCCATATTTTATTAATAGTAAAATAATTTTTGCTTTAAAATTTAATACACTTTTCACTAAATCGTGTTACTGTGTGTAATGGCCACAAATTACTTGGTGGAACTTTTGAATTCTGCTATCGTTATAACTAATATTACCCCCTAGATACGCAATTAATTCCCGGGGTGGATCTCTACCAAATGAGTCGAAAAAATATTTTTTATTGGATTCTTTCCAGTAGCATACCCAGTGTGTTCCAGAGTTTTTTGAAACATCTAGGTTAACAATCCCACATTCCTTATCGAGTGGCGTGTTAGTTAGCTTATCAATCATAAATACACCTCGGAAATGTTTAATGTTTAATTTTTTAACCATTTTATCATTTACTTCTGTTTTTTTNTATCAATCATAAATACACCTCGGAAATGTTTAATGTTTAATTTTTTAACCATTTTATCATTTACTTCTGTTTTTTTTGGCAGTCTTCACACCCTTACCTTGTTTTTCCATGGCTAAATTGTGTATATTTTGTTCTTCCAATTCCTNTTTTTTTTGGCAGTCTTCACACCCTTACCTTGTTTTTCCATGACTAAATTGTGTATATTTTGTTCTTCCAATTCCTGGTTTCTCTTCTTAGCTTTAATTACTGATGTATCTATAGATGAGGCACCTCCTGCCAATGCCCCTAGAGCTCCCAATGCTGCAAAAATCAAAGGTAAAAATCCGCACTTGTGAGATGTCAAACCATTTCCAGTCTTCATTTTCTTAGACATTTTCTTAAGTTGTGGAGTTGAGACTGTGATAGTCATACTTTTGTCTTCCTTCAATTTCTTGTTTTTGCGTTCCATTTGGTCTTTCGTCAGGAAAGAATCAATATTCAAACCCTCCAGCTCCTCGTTAGAAACTTGAAATGTGATGTTTTTTACTTTAATTTATTATACCTAATATTTTAAAATTTTATTTTAATTCCCCTCGGGTCGAATGCAATAATATGCATAGCTGATCCAGTAACACCAGCCCACAATCTCTCATTGAGATCAGCATCTGAGCTTAACAATGTTTTGAATGCCTTCTTTTCTAATTCCTTATCAGCTACGTGTCTTTCAGCTAGATTTTTATAGTAATGATAAGCTATATCATGCTCCATTACAGCTTCATCTAATGGATTAACAGGTTTATCACCTCTCTCAAGTCTCTCTTTTAGTCTGGTACCTGGGCCTAGGAATTTATAGCTGGTGCATGCAACTCAAAAGGTAGTTAATTCATCATGTCATTGAGTAATCCTTTTCCATGATGCTCCAACTACCAGAAAGAAGGGGGTATTGTGTTCAACATTCGTATCAGGTATGGTATACCTTTGAATTATTCACAACATAGTCACTAAACTTGCTGAACTCGTATAGGTAATAAGGCTGGAAGAGTAACATTATCAATAGATTTCCAGCATTCTCTTCGCCATAAATAACACGAAGCCTATGAATGAACTTCCTAAGTAGTAGGTAAATTATATGTAAGAAACCCTATGGACATATGTAGAAATTACCTGTCCCTGTACGAGGAGAGTAGCGGTTTTTCTTTATCATTTCGTACACTGGTCTAACGATACAAAAGGTAAATAGCGGGAACGAACTAAAACCACATCCAGAGTTGGGGTCATTCTTTTGAAAAACTGCATTTAGAAATGTTAGGATATGACTATAGTTTTCATAGTCAGTTGCAGTGTAGTCACTTTCTGATACATCCTTACGAGTTAGCAATTTCAGCAAACCATCAGTTCCAATGTATGTCCGATCTTTTACAGTAAGTCGGTCATTGTTGAATATAACTTCGCCATCGCCAATATACCTTTTGCTTCCTTCAGGCCTTAGTCCAAAAACATGGTCATCGCAGTTATTTAAGAATTCAGTCACTTTCTCTCCAATAAATGTTGTTCTATAGTTAGTTAATGGTACAATATCGTTTTTCAAACGCTCCAACGCCTCAATGCCATCGTCAGACCGTTCAACGCCACCATCATAGCGTTTACCGTCATCGCCACCGGTGTCTGCTTTACCAAACAATTTCCTTTCAAATGAAGTTTCCGTAGGGCGTCCGTGGGTAGCACAAATTCTTTACAGCAAATAGAACAAGTTCCTTAATTAGGTTTTTTTCTCGTTTGTTATATGCTCAATTTTTTGTCCTAAGTCCTCTATCACATCTATCAAAGTTTGCTCCTGTATTTTATTTTATCATACTCGTCTTTATGTAGTTTCCGGAAGGCCTTAATCTTTTCAATTAGTTGTTTTCTTCTCTCAATATTCATTTTAGCTTGTTCTTCGGTAATAATTTATTATATGTACATACAAAATGAATAATGATAACTTAAATGTGTACTGTCTCAAGTGTAGGAAGCATACACTAAGTGATAAGGTTTTATATGAACTTACAAATAATGCAAGAATTAAATGTGTTTGTAGATGTTGTGGTACCAATAAGTCAATGTTCCCTGGTGGGGGTATAAAAGACGATATTGCAAATGAAATTCATAAAACAATTCGAAAAAATTTCCCCAGGAGGGCTGTTCTAAATTTTGGCACCGACGATTTCTGGCAGGCTGACTTGGTTGAGATGGACTCTGGGTCATTAAAAGGTATACACAGCCTTAACAAGGGGTTTATGTATATGCTGACTGTGATTGATGCTTTTTTGAAGTATGCATGGACAATACCTGTCAAAGATAAAACAGGTGAAAACGTTACTTTTGCATTTCAAACTATTTTTAATGGCCGCAGACCTATGAATTTGCAAACAGACGAAGGGAAAGAATTTTACAATAAATCGTTTAAGACATTAATGGTCAATAACAACATAACACACTATTCAACATACAGCGGAAAGAAAGCCAGTGTTGTAGAAAGATTTAATAGAACATTGAAGGAGAAAATGTGGAAGATATTTACTGTGCAGGCAAGCTATAAATGGGTGGATATATTCCCTAAATTAATAAGTGAATACAATAACACTGTTCACAGCACAATCGGGATGAAGCGTGCCAATGTAAGTGCAAAGAATGAAAGATCTATTCTAATCAACATGTATGGTGGAGAAAGAAAAATGGCTAAAGCACGGTTTGTTATAGGAGATAAAGTTCGTATAAGTAAAAGTAAACGCCTTTTTGAAAAGGGGTTTTTACCAAACTGGTCCAATGAAGTATTTAAGGTATGTGAAGTATTGTACATGCACCCTATAACATACGTAATAAAAGATTTGAAAAGTGAGACCATCAAGGGTAATTTTATGAACCAGAGCTGCTTAAGACCCAGTATGATCAAGACTACTTAGTATAGAAAGTTTTACAAAGGAAAAGAAATAAGTTGCTTGTTAAATGGTTGGGTTTTGATAGTAGTCATAATTTTTGGGTTAATAAGAAAAGTGTAGTTGTTAAAAAAAAATAATTTTTAAAAAAATATAATATATGAGTATGCAAAAAATTTAAAGCTATGAACGTCAGTCGTTTCCACCAAACGACCAGACAAAAACAATTTAAATGAATACAAAAAGCGCATTGTGTTTTATATTCCTGTTGGCGATGCATTTACACATCCGAATGAGGCTTATGTGTACCAACAGTATAAGCTAAATAAAAGAGATACAAATGCAGGTTATGAAAAAACTTCAACTATTGACCTTTGTGAGAATTTCTTCCCATTCCAGTTCTCACGAGTAGAGATCTCTAAGCATGGCATTATAATTGAAAGTCATCAAANCTAACTACAGTATTTTTCACACCCTTTGCTCTTTTCTTTACATCACCTTCCACATTTATGGCATACATTTTGGCTCTTAAACCAATAAATTCTTCCTTATTTTCCCATTACATTCACCTTTCATTTTGCCTATAATTTTCTTATTTATTTGTGGCATGTTATATATATTATTATTTGGATAATCACTTGTATCAAAATGTTCGATCATTTCTTTCATGTCACTGTAGAACTCTGATGTTTTTATACAATATATGTATGAGTCAGTATTTTGATAGCATAGTTCAATATTTTCCCCATACTTTGGTTTCATCACATTATAGTGAAAATCGTACATTAAGGTCTTTGACAAGTCAAGTATGCTCATTCAAACATAAATGGGCTTGTTAAAGCACATTTTTGTATTATTCATGTGAACTGCGTCCAAAGAGTTGGTAAATATTATTCTATCTTTAAAATTTGGTTCAGCCACTAATTTATCCACTTGCTTGCTGCTTGTGCACAACCGTNTGACAAGTCAAGTATGCTCATTCAAACATAAATGGGCTTGTTAAAGCACATTTTTGTTTTATTCATGTGAACTGCGTCCAAAGAGTTAGTAAATATTATTCTATCTTTAAAATTTGGTTCAGCCACTAATTTATCCACTTGCTTGCTGCTTGTGCACAACCGTATATCCACTCTGTTTCTAATGTTCTCCATTGTTTTACCGAATACAGAGTTGTTCATTAGTTTATAGAAGTCCTTTTCAGAATAATTAGATGCCTTCGTTAGCATATTTGTGTTTAGATAAATATAGGACTTGAGCCAGTCTGATTTGTCAAACTCCAGTACTCTATGGATCTTCTTCAACTTCATTCCGAGGGACAGATATTGCTTAAGATTTGCGTGGTATTGCAGTACATATCTTTCTTTGTCATATAGGTTAGTATTATTAAATCCGTAAAAGCTCGGAAGCCCATAAGATAAGTCTGGAGCCAGTGGTAGATATTTGTGAAGGTCGTGGAGTTCATGTGGATACTCCAAATCAACTTCCAATTATAGCCTTTTTTGACATCATCTCGAATTTTTGTCACATATATNAGTTCATGTGGATACTCCAAATCAACTTCCAATTATAGCCTTTTTTGACATCATCTCGAATTTTTGTCACATATATTTTTGTATTTCTCCACTTAAACCCACCGTGAGGTAAATACCGACTCATAACCCATCCATATAAGTTATTGGCATCCAGGTATGCCAGATAAGAGGCTTCAACTTTGGCATAATAATCATTCATGTATTTATTATTTGCTTTGGCATACCTCTTGCAACATTGGGATATTCTACCACGAATAACTTTTTCGATCATCAAAATAATGTTGTAATCCGTTAGTAATTCTAGTTCTGTTTTAGTATGTTTNCTTTTTCGATCATCAAAATAATGTTGTAATCCGTTAGTAATTCTAGTTCTGTTTTAGTATGTTTGATCATAGCATTCCACGCTAGCCCTGGTGCTGTGAAATACCATGCAGGATCTAGCTTATATGTTTTGAGACATACATGTCTAAAGTTTTCTATAATATCATCCAATATCAGTACATCTGTTTTGTTATACAACTGGTATACTCTCCTAAGGATTTTATGTTGAAAGTTTTCCACACATTTTTTGCAAACTTGTAGTCTTCATCTGTAATATCACATTTGTTGAATTTGTTGTAAAATGCATTCTTATTAGNTCCAATATCAGTACATCTGTTTTGTTATACAACTGGTATACTCTCCTAAGGATTTTATGTTGAAAGTTTTCCACGCATTTTTTGCAAACTTGTAGTCTTCATCTGTAATATCACATTTGTTGAATTTGTTGTAAAATGCATTCTTATTAGGTAGTGATGTCTCACAAAATTTTTCAACACTATCCATGTAGTCATATGGGTAAACGCCTTTCCTTGTAACACGATCTAGAAGTTCATTGGAAAAATGTTTACTCGTTTCCCGGAATTGACTTCTGGAAATATTGCTAGAGAGCTTATCGATGCTGCTAGCCATCAATTTAAATGAGTCAATAAATCTTAGATTTACGCCCTCACANAGAGAGCTTATCGATGCTGCTAGCCATCAATTTAAATGAGTCAATAAATCTTAGATTTACGCCCTCACATACATGTGTAGTGGAAGAAATATATTTTTCCTCATTGTTGGGAATTAGGTCAATTTTATTTTCATCGATGCCCAGCTCCTTTACAAATAAATGTGTGTCATATCCAGATAGAATGTGTATAAACACAGGAACAAAACATGGATTTCTATAGGATAAGTTACAATCTTTGTGTGCGGCTCCTCTAAATTTACCTGTAAGGTGGTCATGGTCTCTCACAGAGTCTCCATCCAAATTCTTTTCACATATATGGCAATGGGCGGCTGTATCATAACCAATTTGTTCTTTCTTGGTCAAGGGAATCATTGGTTTCTCATTTTTGTAGACATCTCCTATNATAACCAATTTGTTCTTTCTTGGTCAAGGGAATCATTGGTTTCTCATTTTTGTAGACATCTCCTATTGCCTTTGCTAACTCCAATAACATATTGACGAATACCCGAGATGCTTCAGATCCTTCATAAGTTACTGGTGCCTTATAGTATTAATGTTCATATTTGATATAATAACAGAAACTAATAGGCTCGTGTTTTGGTACGGCTTCGTGTAGGAGTCTTAGGGATTTGGTCGGCAAGTTTTGATTTTAGTTAACAAACACTGAAAATCGGAATATATCACAAAAGGGACTCTCAAAGAATGATTTTTGTTCTTGAATCTTAGTATGTTATTTCCTTTATGTGGAAGTTCGAATCTAATTCCATCATGATCTTGGCAGTCTTCTTCGTGAGCATTTAGCTTGCTTTCAAAGTAGAAGTGTTGCAAGCATCTATCACATATGCATATTTTATGGCCATTCTTTACCACCTGTGACGCAATAAGTCTCGAAAGACTTTTTATCCAGCAGTAGTGGTAATTCTTTTCATATTTTATGTAGAGCAGATTAATATGCTTATCCACCTTATTGTCCTTGTTTTCTTTTTCTTCATATGTATATACATTAATTGATAACCCGCTTCTTTTCTCAAAGGTTGGTATGCTATCCAATTTAATAGGAAATTCCAGACCCTTAAGTGCTTCGTCAAACTCATGTTCATGATCCAAATACTTGATCACTCTTTGAGGATCCTTTTGTGCTGGATGTAGTGCGGATAGAATATACCACAAAAAACATTTTTGATAATTGTTCTTAACATTAAATGCTGCTTGCTTAGCTTTAATTTTTACTGGAAGATCAACATAAGAGCTACCCTCAAATGGAACATATTTATTTATTCGTACCTCTAGATTGAATATACTACTGAGCACCCACTGAGAACACTTTGCTTCAACTGCACCCATCTCAGCTATGATTTTCAATATGCTAGCGGTATAATATTTTTCTAGATTAGTTGATTTCAGTATAATTTCGTTCTTGGTTTTAAAAGAGTGTTTTACATATTCGATATTGTCACCAGTTCCTCTTTTGTACTCAGCGAAAAACTTCATGTTCATTTTGAGGTTCATTGATTTAAAATGTTTATTAATTATGCTGGTGACAGCTCCTTTTATATCGTTTAGGAAATTATTTGGGTCTTTGTATGCATTCACATTCTTTAAAGCATAAGTCTTGATCCTAATTTTAAATGCATTTTCAATTTCTTCTACACTGAATCTGAGTGTGTATTTGTGTACTTTGCCCCTCAAGTGACTTCTTATTAGAGATGGTTTGTAATAGTGGTTTGTTCGGAGTGTTGCTTGAACGAATAGAGAACCTAACTTCTGTTTTGTTATTAGACTTTGCGGTATTAAAAAATTTCCTATGCATTTGTAGGTTCTTGCACTGGTGCAAGACCTTTGTGCAATATACTTCTCAATACTGAAGAATAATCTCTACCAATGTAAAGTGGTTACAAGTTTCACGCTTGACAAATGGCTGATGAGGTTTCTTAGTATTTCTTTTCATAAAAACATCACGCTTAAATTTATATTCGTTCCAAACATTACCAGTTGCATTATCCTTTTCCAAACGGTGCCAGCAGAAGGATGATAATCTGTTAAGTATATTTTCATTTGTATTCATTTATTATATATATTTTTTTTTTAAAAGTGCTCGCGTAAGAATCATACATAAAAGTAAGGGAATTTATTTTGAAGTATCGCTGCTAATTCTTAGCGCACCTTTTTCTAAACGCAAATTTTAACGCAACTTTTTTTGCGCTGCACGCGCCCGCGNTTAAATAAAACAAGTACCGCTGCTAATTCTTAGCGCACCTTTTTCTAAACGCAAATTTTAACGCAACTTTTTTTGCTCTGCACGCGCCCGCGCCCGAATCGGTATTATCATAATTTAACCAAGAAAAGTTTGTTAATCAAAATCTTCACCCGTGAAAATGGATGGGTATTTTTAACCCATTAACAATTAAATTTGGGTTGAAAACGGATGGTTATTTTTAATCCATTAGTTTTTAAAAGTGGGTTGAAGACGCGTATGGTTATTTTTANAACGGATGGTTATTTTTAATCCATTAGTTTTTAAAAGTGGGTTGAAGACGCGTATGGTTATTTTTAATCCATTAGTATTTAAAAGTGGGTTGAAGACAGATGGGTATTTTTAACCGATTAGTTTTCAAAAGGGGGTTGAAAATGGATGGGTATTTTAACCCATTAGTTTTTAAAAGTGTTTTGAAAACGGATGGTTGAAAGCTATGGTGCAAATGCATACTCATAGCTGGATTGCACAGTTTCCTTAAGAGGTAGGAGAGAAATACAACCATGTGTGCCTAGGTAAATCTATGAATGGAGACCCACTGATAAAGATGTAATTCCCACAGTATAGAACAACGATCAAAACGCTTCAAGCCAGTTGAGTGAGTTTCGCGTAGGTGCGATGGGGCGCTAGGCGAGCTTTATTGTCGCCTGTATTTTTCCCTCACTTCTGGGCCTTCAACGTGCAAAACAGCTTCAAGTAAATAGCAGCCACAGCCCAGCTGCAAACGACCAGCAAATTGACGTGCGTCACCCTACAAGCAAGGCAGTTGCATTGACGTGGATATTACGTTCATATGGACACTGCAGACATGTTGTCCGTTGACGG
>NQII01010351.1:0-31166 GCA_002778355.1 Clitarchus hookeri | reverse complement strand
GGTTGTTGGCGGGCGAGGGAAGTGGATAAGTCGGTGAGGCGTCTAGTTGTGAGCTCGACTGCCCGTCGCTGTAGGTGTCATGTTGGCGCCTCGTTTGTCGGAATGCCCCGTGAACACTGTCCAGGATTCTCAACTCAGCTGCGCCCTTGATGACGCAATCCATCTACTGCGAAATTTAATTAACGTAACTACGGAAAAACTGCGACTGCGCGTAGACGTAATCGCTGCGGCACCTTTTTTTTTTTCTCGAGAAGATGCACGCGGAGGTTGGACTTCAATATACTATGTGCTCGCTTGCAGTCTTCATTCGACTATTGGACGCTCGTCTTTGCGTGAAGATAGTCTGGTAACGTGAGTGAGTAAATAAGAATTAAGTTTCTCCGATACTGACAGTCCGTGAATCGCTGGCAGACATTTAAGACGCGAAACAATTCAAAACATCCAATCACCCTACTGGTTCTGAACCAAAGTGCGTTGGAACACATCTTGTACTGAAATATTTCCACGGAAAGCAGGCGCCACTAGGGAATGCTAACTTCCAGGGTCACTTGTTTATTCTGCAGAAAGACCCCGCGACTAGTTGTGCAAAACACTACAATTCATATCCACTATCGTGGTTGGATGATTTTAAATATCACGTGTCTTAATGGGTATACCCGCTAATCACTAAAGTTTATTTCCGGAGTTACTTAATTCTGATTGGCCCAGAGAGGTAGGAATATGTATTCTCACGAAGACACGTTGTCAGTTGCCAAAATAAAGTTGCAGGTGCGCGCGTAGGTGATTGAAGTTTGGCCTGCACTTAAATATTTTGGTGAAAACTTTTTTTTTGTAAATAAAATGCACCTACTGAGTGATATAGCGATGGTAACTGGCAGACAGATTATAACTTATGTAGCAGTTCTGTCGAAATATGTTGCGAAATTTCTCGAGAAACAGAATTGCAGCATACGTATGAAGTTCAGGTATTTACATTGCGTGTAACGGTGGGGGAAAGAGGGGAATGGTGTACGCCTACAATCCTACAGATTAAGTATTGATATTTACAGAGCCTGAATTCCACGCTGCTGCAAGAGAGAAAATAGACGGCATATCGTGAAGATCGATATTCCTATAAAACCAAACAAAGCACTCGCATTGTGGAATTTATGCCTCATCCGTTCGCTTCTTCTTCTGTACAAAATTCCTTGTCCGAGAAAAACTAGAACTGTGCGTTAACCCGAGCGTAAAACCTATGTACACAATGTATTATTAAATATAGTTTGTTTGGCGATGACTAAGTCTAGTAATAACATGAAAAATCATAATTTGTAACTACCATAAGGTTTATAAAAAGTCACCATATAATGATAACACCGTTGGTATTCAACAAAGCTGTTACAAAGAGTCATAATAAGACTAAGGAAAAATTACACTGTTTAAACAAAAATTTTGAGTAGAAGCTGAACCGTTACGCATAGAGAAGTTAAAGGTTTACGGTCTTCCTCATCATGACTTGTTTCTCGCCTCTTGCTTAACAAACGCGTTGCTTCGCCTTTATTTCCGTGGTAACCAAAGAACACTTAGCGAAATACATTGCTCAATAAAAACGGTAGGAATGCAAGTATTCTATGTCAATTGAGAAATATCTGACGCTGCTCTACGACTGAGAGACAATTAACTAGAAGAACTTTCATAAACTCCATCAAACGTTCTCTAAATTGTACAGAAGATACCACAGGCATGCATTTTATGCAATATAAATGGTATTTTGCAAAATAGATTTGCTTTTACAGATATATGTAAATATGTGATGATGCGTACTAAAGAAAATATAGTTCTAAATTACAGTTATACATAACTTAAACTAAAGTAAAATGAAGCACGATTTGTAACAACCATTACAATGCGTCAAAAGATATGTACAAAACACTATGTTAATAAACTTACGCAAACCATTTCTTTGTACGTTGTAAAGAGTTTTCCGTATCTTATTTATGGGAGAACACCAGCTGGCGGCACCTGGTTTTGCCGCTCATGATACATAGTCCAGAATTTCAGTGAAATCTGAAAACTCGCCGATAATGTATGACAGAACATTAAGTGCGAGTTTCCTATCGTCGTTCTCATTTTTTTTATGTCAAATTTCATTCTATTTCAACCTTTTAATTATGGATGTGGCATAATTTGCGTATGAGTGTATTTTATAGCTGTACTAGAAATTAAATTGAACTTATTTTTAAAATTCACAAAATATATTACGTCGCAGTGTACTCACCATGCGTTTACTATTCAGTCAATGAAGTTCGAGACTAGTGGCAGAGAGTATTTTATGGAGGACAACTGGGCAGTCTGCAAATTGAGGCCATTTAAAGAAGCCATTACCAATCATTTATTTGTTCATTTTATTTGCGGCGCAGAAGTATTCTCTCCCGAGCTGGGGATTATCAATAAATTAAAAATTTTTCCCTGTAATTTTTCAGTTAATTGTAGCAGCTTAAGAGTAGCATACCGGCATGAAATTTTTTTAGATTGTTTAATGACTCTTCTTTCTTCTGACAGAATGACCGAGTGGTGTTTCAAACCATTGGTACGTAAACTTACTTCTCAGAACGGCTCATAAAGTCCTGCTTTTCTTAATATTCGAGTCTAGAAATACACACACCTAGGACGACGTTCCAATACATTTCGACATGGAGGTAGGGTACTGGCATGATACTGTTCCGGAAATTAAAGTTAGTTTGTAATACACTGGTGGTCTGTATAGTCCACCCGCAGTTTCTTCACACTTTTTGAATCGAACCTTTGAAAAATCACCCAAAGCATGACGCGATTGGTTGCTTGCTAAATATGCCATGTATCACTAGCGTTTCACATTTCTGTTAACATAAAAGTAGTTTACTTGTAGTAAAATTGAAATTTTACTTATATTTAGTCTATAAGTTATAATATTTTATTTATAACTAATATGAATAAAACATGCAGGAAATAGGTGTGTTGGTAATGCCTAGTAAGAAATAGTTCTCATGCAAAAATATTATTAAACTGAGTGCGAACAAATGCGCTGCGTTTTTCCTTCTCAGTGATTTTCTAGACAAGGTTAAGCTTTGTTTGCACGAGGTGGAGGAATATCCTAAAAGCAGAACTTGAGCAGGGCTTCAGAAAAGTTTAAAGTAACCGTGCATGAATTATATTATCCGTTTAGTTTTACGTGGTTTTAATTTCGACATGTTATTAAAAAACACATTTATTAGTAAAAAAATGGTTGCCTGTAAAGTCGGTTTTACGGGCGAAGATTTTACGTGACAACGTAGTGCTGCGCGCGCGGCAGACCGATCATAGTTGAGTGGGAGAGAGACGCAAGGCATTCGGCGGGCCTCTCTCTCGTTCGGTGACTCATCGTAACGTTACCGAGCGTTACACTTTTTCATAAGTGACTCCCAGCCGCAACCTAATTTAAGACGTTGTCACGTCAAAATAAAACCTCAAGTTTTTCAGACGGGCATAAAACGACAAAGAACACACCTTATAACATATGTTAAATTTTGGCAATAAATACGTTCTTTCTGCCTTTGCCATGCTAACGCACGTACTAGTGGTTTTTGTAGCTTTTACTTCGGCTAGAAACTTTTTTCTGGCGCCCGCTTGTCTAATGCAGTTACGGCAAATGAACCGCTGAGCTCAATCGAATCGTGAGCTTTGATTATGATAATTCCCAGCTTCTTTACCTTACCAGCTTGTAACATAACGTCATATTGAAAAGATAAATATTTTTAAATTGCATTAGGAGTAGCACTCTGCCGATTTCTGCTTGTGTGATATAGTGCTATAGTAGACCATTTAAACATGTTTCTTTTATGTAGCCTGGGCACTTATTTTCAGGACGGAATAGCAGTCAGTTTTGAAAATGTTTTATAGACTTATTTAGCAAAACATTAGGTTTCTTTAAACCAAACGTAATAGCTGACAGTTTTTATTGCAAGCACTATATTCAGTTATTCCTATACTTCTTGCCCACCACTATAATATATAGCTCTATTTGGAAATACGTACTTTATAGTTTACCTCATGGGACACCGATACAAATCGTAATAATTATAGTAAATAAATATAGACATTTAACAGTCCGCAAGACTTAAGAAACTTTAAATGACTTAAGTACTTATTAATGAAAATTCTTGCTAATTATATTTTGCTACATGCGCAATTTCTGGAACCATTAAACCTATTTGTACCTATCTTTTCAAAATAGGATTCATTTTTTTTTTTTACTCAAAATACTCATTTTAGTCCGCTATTCTGACAGATTTGCATGGATTCCAGGTTCGACTACCTACCGTCGCCGGCTTTCGTTTAACGGTGTTTTCAATTAAAATTTAGGGTTGTATTTAAATATACGAGTAGTTTTTATTAGTACGTTTAGGCTTACGTAAGTATAAACGACGCGCCACGATCAACGCAGAAGAATAAAGCCACGGTGCTAATAAGCGACAGTATAATTTTTTCCGAGCACGGGTTTACCGTCTTAAGCTCAAGTGACGTAATCCTGGGCGAATACCGTATGATAATCCGGTGCGATCCCCGTATTCACCAGGACACTACGCCAAGACCGTTATATAGATGCTGGCTCGAAATCCTCTGGATGGGCTCATTCGATATTCATCACATTCACTGGATGACACTGGAGTCCTGTAGCTCCCTCAGTTCGCTTCACATCCACGTAGTGAATATTGCAGCAACAGCAGCACTCTACGTGTAGCACGTCTAGAGCTTCACACAACTCCTCCCCTTCTACTCTCTCTCTCTCTCTCTCTCAAGTGTGAGAGAGTGAGTGAGAAAGAGAGGAAGAGAGAGAGAGAATGTTACTACTGGATACCTTAATACCACCAGCCGCTTTCTCCCTTTGTGCTTTGGCATTAGATGAACGTTGTTTTTAATCCCAGGAAGTGCGCACGCAGAATATGCGTGCACATGCGTATACAACTATGAAATATTTTAGCGGATATACTCCTAGTCTAAAATAAAACTTGTTGTTACAATTTCTACTACATTACTTGTAGGTGCGTGTCATATATATTATATATGTATATATATGCACGAATTATCANAACAGCAGCACTCTACGTGTAGCACGTCTAGAGCTTCACACAACTCCTCCCCTTCTACTCTCTCTCTCTCTCTCTCAAGTGTGAGAGAGTGAGTGAGAAAGAGAGGAAGAGAGAGAGAGAGAACGTTACTACTGGATACCTTAATACCACCAGCCGCTTTCTCCCTTTGTGCTTTGGCATTAGATGAACGTTGTTTTTAATCCCAGGAAGTGCGCACGCAGAATATGCGTGCACATGCGTATACAACTATGAAATAGTTTAGCGGATATACTCCTAGTCTAAAATAAAACTTGTTGTTACAATTTCTACTACATTACTTGTAGGTGCGTGTCATATATATTATATATGTATATATATGCACGAATTATCATTTTATGGGTTCATGTTCGTTGTATACATTACCTTCATGAGTCGTGAAATGAAAATATGTTAGATAAAGATATGCTCAATATAATTACTACTTTCCGCGAATCTTCCGGTTTACATGCCTTACCACCTGTGTGTTTTTCTTATCAAAATTAAAACAATCTGATATGAGATTAGTAGTTAACAGAGTAGAAGTTTTATTGTCAAAGGTATTGCCGTACTTTATAGTGATTGTTTTAATCACTATGGCTAACGTTGTAGATAGTTCCTGTTTCATAGTAAAATGTTTGGAAATACAATTTATGTAATAACTCGATGAGTTACGACAAAAAAACTTGAAAACGGAACTCATTTTCTTTCAGGAGATTCTTTAATTTATTTTTTGTGTTATCAGTTATATATATTGATCACAGTACGTAAACATTTAAAAAATGCGTCGTGGATATAAACTTTATACCTCAATGTGACAAAATTTTCAGGTTCGAAATTTTTTATATGCTCGTATTATCTGTAAAAAGAAAACTCATTTGGCTGATGATGCCACTCTCACCATTCCAAACTGAGAATAACGACCTACAGAACATTGTGACTGGGATGTCCGCAGAAAATCATGCAAATGTACATGATTTACGAGATATTTAGAATATGATAGCAGCTGACATGCAAGGAAAATATGTTTATAAATTTAGTTCGTAGCGAGTTGATCGTGTTAAGACACTTTCCTCTGGATCCAGTATCAAAGTAAACAAAGATGTCAGTATTGACAAAGGCCTGTTTTTTAAACGGATGATAAAGGTAGCTCAAAATGGAAGCATAAATCTTCATGAAGCACTTCAGTACTTCAGTTATGTGCTTACCTTCCTCCGCTGTTTCAATCCAGCACAATGCTGCTTCAGGCAAATAAGGCTACCTTAGGCTATGCAATTGCGAAACATCTCAAACTGCTGAATGGACACGATATTCCTTAGAAAGCACCTCATCATTATGTACTTGATGAAGCATCTTTAATTCACCGCGTTGCATGGCGTAGTGGAACTACTTTGCCGACATCGCTCTTGCTTACGCACAGTTTGTTTCTAGAAGTAACAGTACCGGTTATATAATCTTCGATGGATAAGATGATGGGCCATCTATCAAAGATGTCACTCATAAACGTAGAACAGGTAACAATATTGGCCCAATTGTACATTTCAATACTGAAAAAAAAACAAAGTTTGTTGGAAAGAAAAACTATTTATTGTCAAACAACATCAAAAAAATAGAGAATCATTGATGTCATAGCTGTTAATTTGGTACAAGATGGATTCACATTGATAAATGCAAAATATGATGCGGACCTCGACATTACCACAACTGCTGTTCAATTAAGTGAAACCGCTAATGATACAGCAGTGGGAGAAGACACTGACCTACTGATGCATTTATTGTTCCATCGCAAGCCAAACAACTTCCTTTTTGTGTTGCTATATTTAGAGCTAAAATACCACCATTTGATATTTATGGTGCGATACATGCTGTCTATTCATGCGTTTACTGGACGTGACAGTACATCAAGAACATGTGAAATTGGGAAGCATTCAAGAAGCTGTTAACTGACAAAGAACCCTCCACTGTGGCAAAAGCGTTTTGTTCTCCTAACCAGACCGCTGAAGAAGATGCAATGCTCATTCTGTTTGGTGGACGCAAGAACGAGACATTGGCTAGTCTTCGTCCGAGGACTCTTACGGATAAACTAAGTTCCGCTGAGTGTTTCGTTGCCCCAGAAAGGCTACCTCGAACGCAGTTTGCAACAAAGCTTCACTTTTTGCGTGCTTACTATCAAATATGCGCGTGGATAATAGAAGAGAAGCTAAGTGATCCACGCGAGTGGGGGATGAAAACTAAGGGGCATTAGTGAGTACTATCCACATACCAGTGAACTTCCTCCTGCTCCCGGCTCTGTTGGCAGTTGTACGTTGTAATTGTTTAAAAATGTGTCTGAACATGCGATGAAGTCGTAAAATAAAATGGTTTGATGTATGACATAACACGCACCAACTGCTTTAAAAATGGTTGCCACAACCAGTTGCAGTATGAACATGCAGGCCAAGAACTGTAACACTTCAAGTACCGTGTCCAGTTTTTACACATGTTAAGCATTTAATGTAACATTCATTTTTAGTGCAATACCCATAACAATAATTATTAACTACGTTACG
This sequence comes from Clitarchus hookeri, assembly GCA_002778355.1. NCBI lineage: Eukaryota > Metazoa > Arthropoda > Insecta > Phasmatodea > Phasmatidae > Clitarchus > Clitarchus hookeri. The sequence continues at coordinate 23,515 of NQII01010351.1, read as the reverse complement.
AGCTGTTAATTATTGGTTCCTTCTATTCCGATCTCATTGCAATCTCTTAGAGAAAGTGGTAAATATTCCTGGATCAATGAAAATTAAAATTTGCTCTACATTTGCATATTTCACTTTATAAAAACCAAAATAACTCCTTTACCGTTCGTCCTAGATAAAAAGTGGATAGTATATTTTTAAAGAGAGAATTGTGATCTTTAATTTTACATCCTTGTAAAATGTCTGTACGAGTTACCATTTACGAGAAAAGTGCAAAAAACTTAAATTTGTCGCCATTTTTCAATATGGCGGCCAGTACCCGAGCTTAAAATGATGTAAATTTTGGATATGTTACTCAGCAAATTCATTTAATGCGATTATGAAAGAATCATTTCTATTGCAGTTTTTTTTAACCCTTAATCGTATATTTCCTGAGCTATGAAGAAACCGCGAATAAACTATATACAGTATCATCACAAGTAATATAACAGTTGGCAGTGGAAAAATTACTTCAGGTGACGGTGACACACTTATAGNAAAAAAAAAAAAAAACAGAACACGAACACAGTAAAAAATTTTCGCTTTTACAAAATGTTTTTTGCAACGAGTTGCTAATATTTTTTGTAGCACTACAAAAATTTAAAAAAAAAAGATTTTATTGTGCTAAACAAATTTTGTTTTTTTTATATTCAACAAAACCTTTTACTCAGTGTAGTAAAACTATTTCTAGAGGAGGACTGAGGGTAATGATTTAGGCAATGACTGCACTTCAGAAGCACCTTAAATCTGCTTGGGGACTGAACAGTTACTCAGTTGGAGTTTTGTAATTGTAGAATATAAAGTTTTTAACTTCGTGCCAGGAGGACAGTTACTAGCATTGCAAACCGACGAATTTTCGTTACGGTCCGTTTGGTTGTTTGCAAAAATAACTGGGAATTGAAAATACTAATAACAGGGAGATCGCAAGACGTTATCTTTACTGAGAAAGTAAAGTAAATAGGAATGAAATTTTTACACTTGAAAGAACGTTAGAAAAATATTATCTCCCCCTCTCAAATATTATATATTCATTATTTAATAGCACGTCATTCGTAAACACATTATCTTCTTTTAAGTGAAACAATCATTACATAATTTAATACTTAGTAACTTTGACTTTGTAGCAAAATGATTCATGGTTATTAAAAAAAAAACACTATATTTATTAGAAACATGGTTTCTGTAACGTTGAAGAGATGAAATTTTACAAAGTATTTTAATCGTATTTTTAGGAAGTTCCGTAAATTTCCAAAAACATTTCTAAGTAAAATTTACGAAAAAATAATGTAGTTAGTGTTTGTGTGGACTGAAAGACAGTAGGCAGATAACGCATTACTTGATGATGCATCCGACACCACTAAAGGCTCCCGCCCACCTGGTACTTGAACTGCGTTTCAGAGTGTTTGAAATACACGATTTACTACGAAACTATTTAACGTGCGTCCTGTGTGCTAGTCTACGAAACGGTATTTTCAAATGCTGATGCGCGTGGCAGTGTAGCCCTTACAGCTTCCGCGCTTCTTGGCCTCAAACGCGCTAAAAGCTCCAGGTAAGCGGGCCCCTTAAGACTGTTGCCTGGTTTGAAAGCAGTGAGAACTTGGTATAGGGAAATATATGTTAATGAAATTTGGATTTTTGGCTTTACTGTTATATATATATATTAGGGTGGTCCACGTTTGAATGAAGAAAAAATGAAGTTGACCTAGAGGTCACGCCACCCTCTCATTTTGTTACACATGTCTTTAACATCATATGTGCAAAATTTCAAATAGTTATCTCTACTAGAAGGGGATGCTCATCGAATCGAAAATATCAAAATTAATTGTGTAATTACTAATTATAGTAGGAAGTAGGGAGTTAAAATAATACAGATATATGTGGAATAATACGGTTTATTGCAATAAAAATACTTAAAAAAACCAAAAATACAAATTTTACATAGAACACGTTGTTTCTTTATTTGCGATCACATTTAGTAGTGACTATTTGGTCGTCTCAGAGGACACTTTTTTCCTGTTATGTTCGACAACATGCAGTATAATTTGCTTTTCGTCTTCATCTTTTGTGGGTAACTTATTATAATCTTCGAATAATTTAACACCCCTTTCTGCTGTATCCTAAACGACACGTAAGTTTTTAACACGATCTTTGCCTTGAATATAATCAAAATATTCATTCCAAGTTTCCGGATTTAACTGCAAGAATGAGTCTTTTATGTCAAGAAGAAAGAGTGTTTGCGATGTCCTTTTTGATACAAAGGCTCCCAAGGTGGTCTCACTTGTTAAAATTACAGGGTTTCCTCTGACCAAGCGAGAGCCAGCTTCAACTTTCATCCCCTCAACAATGGCTGCTTTCTCAATACATGTCACCTTGTCGGAAAATAAGGCAAGGCCTACGAGCTCGTCGGACAAGTACCATAGGTGACGTTCTAAGACACCTCTTGCAGCTTTTACAATTTCCGGATCGATGGCTTCGTATGCTTTGAAATTTTCCCACAGTTGTAGATCATTACCTGGTGCCTCGGCTGCCAAAGGAGCTTCAACCCATGCTTTGGTATACAGCAGCGCACCAAAATTGACAAACCGAGAAAGCTCTTTCTCTTCCCTTTTGGTCAGCTTAAACACGTTCTGATCTCTAAACAAAAATATTTTAATTGCATACAACAGTTTTGCCATCCAACGCGCATGGTGTATTGGCCCAGGAGATCGCCAATGAATCTTCTCAGGTGTTTTATTTATAACGATCATCGAGAGTTCGATAAGCCCAAGGTAGTCATCTCGGATTTGTTTTTCTCCAGCCACAGCTTTTGCAAGTACCTCTAGGGTACTCTGAGCGAATAGCTCTGTGTATGGACTTAAATCAAGCCCTTTGTAGTGTTCACGCGAATAGTTCTGCCAAACTTCTCTAAACCTTTTAAACAAAGGAATCTCCGGAGAGCTTGATGGACCAAGGCACAACTTAAATACCTTAGCAAGTATAATTTCCAGCACGTGATGGCGACAAGCAAGCCATAGCAGATTCTGACCTACGATTGCTTCCAGAAGAGCACATGCTCCTTTTTGGGTTGTTTAGTTGGCATGACAGACTTTTGCCAAATCTCAAGTAATTCTTCTATAATAAAATGTGCAGAATCTCTTACGTCTTTTTTCTCTTTTAAAAACTTGCGATATCGTTGTAGTACTTGTCTTAGCGTCGGAAGCTGATTCAGCCGAGATAACGGCTCCACTTCCCGAAAACCGATCAAATTTTTTTATTATTTTTTGTCTCGAAGAGGAGGCCATTTTTAAGCACTGGTACACTTTTTCACTGAAATTTTGACTCCTTAGTCGCCTCTGTCTTATGAGAATCTGTTAAACTTTATTTTATAGTACTAAAGTTCACTTTAACATGTAAACATAACCTGTAACAAAGAACGCTAATGTTAGCGTTTTTCTAAAAAAAAAAAACTTATAAATAGACACTTCTTGAGCACCTTCTTGCACTAAACCTAGAAATTTTAAATTTTACATCGGTTATACAAAGGGCAGATGTAACAAAATTAGAAAGTGGCCCGATCGAAAATAGGAAAAAAATTTTTTGGACCACCCTGATATTCACGAACAAATGATAATAAACACCAAAGTGTGGCATGTAAGTACAAGTTGAGCATATTTAATCAAGGAACCAATAGTCAAACGTCCACAGTTAACCCACTAATGGCAGTGCCAATGTGAAGGGGCGGGTAGGCAATCACAATAACTACGCTACCGGCAGTGCAATGAAATGACACTTTATGTACACATTTGGACTGGAGGCATGGGGAAAGTCTGTTCAAACTGTCCGCCACCGTCGGCCACACAGGCGGTGCAGCGCTGAAGCATGTTGCGACGCACATGTGCAAAGGTTTCCGGCGTAATGAGCTCATCTCTCGTGTCAAGTGGTGTGGCACACACCATCGATATGACGTGGCCCCACGGCCAGAAGTCAGGTGGTGTGATGTCGGGTGAGCGTGGTGGCCATGCTATGGGGTCTCCCCTACCTGTCCATCGGCTTGTGAAGTGCATGTCGAGTAGCCGGCGAATCGCAATGGCGATACGAGGCGAGACCCCGTCCTGCTGAAACCACATCTCCTCACGAACATCTAAAGGAACCTCCTCCAAGTATTTCGGTAAAACGTCCTGTAGAAACTGTAGATACGTGGCATCTCCGAGACTGCGACAGTGCGGTACTGAGCTGTGTTATTTAGGCACGCATGCCTGCGCATAGGCTGGTCACAATGCCACGTATACAAGGTTGCAAACACGCCCCTGCACATTGCCACTGTCATTAGCAGGTTAACTGTGGACGTTAGACTTATGGTTCCTTGATGAAATATGCTCTATTTGTACTTATCTACCTGACTCTGGTGTTTATTAATATTCGTTCGTCAACATCCCATATATATACATACACACTCCACCAGGGAATTCTTTGAGAATAAAAATAAATACGCACTACTTTGTTATCGAAGCCTTTTGTAACACAAATGCCTGTTTCCTGGAGAGATCAGAGAACTTTATAATAAAATAAAAATTTACTGAAAAAATAAATTGTTATATTTGCCTCGACGCAGATAGAGCTTGAGAGTATCATTCTCACACTTCGGTATTTGTTTAAAAATTTATATCTTCAAAATCGGCTTCAAACAACCGAATTTCATTAATATGTGCTTCCTTATACCAAATGCTCACCGCTTTCAAACCAGGCAACATACAGGACTAACAGGATTCGCGAGAGGGCGCATCTTCGGTCTACGGGAGGAAGGGCGGTCGTTCCGTCAAATTGCTCGCCTCCTGGACTGTCACGACCGAAAGGCAGGACAATGCTGGGAGCAGTGAGAGCAACAAGGGCTTCAAATGCGCCGTGAAAGCTTTGGCCAAATCGGAATAAACACCGGAAGAGAGTAAGAAGGTTTCATCGTCCAGTAGGCACGAACTCACCCGGCAGTCTCTCTTATACCCAGACACGCGCAGCGGCATATCTAGTGACTCCTGTTTCCATTCGGTGACTAGCAAAACAATACTTAACGTCCGTAACGCCGAATTGCATTGACGNTATCTAGTGACTCCTGTTTCCATTCGGTGACTAGCAAAACAATACTTAACGTCCGTAACGCCGAATTGCATTGACGTCCGGACAAAGACGGCACCTTTGGCAGTTTGATCGTAAGGGGGATCCATAGAAAACAATACTAAACGATTCAAGGTCACATCTGGCCATAAGGAAGCATTTTCGCTTGTGTGCTGTTTCCCCAGGATTTCAAGCGGTGACTATAAGGTTTTTAATACAGTAGTTTGTTCAGAAAAGGTACAGAATTTTCGTTATAGTTTTAAATATTGCTTTACAAAAGAATGAATATCGTAAAAATACGACTAAATNTAATACAGTAGTTTGTTCAAAAAAGGTACAGAATTTTCGTTATAGTTTTAAATATTGCTTTACAAAAGAATGAATATCGTAAAAATACGTCTAAATACAGCGAGTTTTGCTGAATCTGACACTTTTCAACGACCACATTTACGTTTCAATAACCAAATTTATGAGTGGGGTAACAAAATATCTACCTTCATTTCTGTTCTGAAAAAAAAANACTATCTACCTTCATTTCTGCTCTGAAAAAAAAAAATATGTTTACATTTAAACATTCCATAGTTTAAAAAAAATAATATAAACGACTACTTGCGATGGGACCCAAATTACAATTGGGCAGGCGCCTTAATCGAGTGGCTTGGACACCCAGGAATGGCGATGCATCGTCTTTACTGACGAATCTATTATTTTCCTTAGACAGTGATGGCAACCGTACTGGGGCATGAAGGGGAACTGGATATCGCACAAATCCGAACTTCGTTGTTGAGTGACACACCGTCTCGAAGAAGCCTCGTGAGAAATAACGTACCATAGTGAAGAGGGAAAAAATTATTAAAGTTAGATATTGCCGTGTGTTACTAGTTGTAATGCCTCCCTTTCCCGGTTCGACTCCCGAAGGGTGACTCGGAGATTTTTGCACGTGGGAAACGGAAAACAGGGGGGTTTTCTCGGGACACTCCCGTTTCTCTCACCATTGCGTTCCGCCACTGCTCCGTCTCTACCTCGTTTCACCCGCGCCACCACTCAAGACCTCAACCTGACTTATTTATACTCTTGGGACGTGGCGTAGGCCAGACTACGATGGTCTGGATGAAGGAAAGGATGTTGCCAAAGCCCGTACTTGATAGAGTCCTTGGTGAAACTGCCCAAGTCCTCCTAGAAAACCGTGGGGTATATTCTCTCTGACACATTTCCCCCACGCCACTATTTCCTCTTGGTAGAGAGTCCAATGAAGTGGAAAGGATTAACTTATCCACAAATCCCGCCTTCACGTAATCGTTTTACGGGTGTTGTGTGGCCATTTGCGCCGAATATAGTCTATTCGTTGTATCGTCACACTTTTTAAATAAAACATTGGAAACCCCACCCTAAAGCAAGTATAACATATTTGGCTGTTTCTTAAATATGTCATGTATCGCAAGTCATGTATCTGTTGATATAAAATTATCTCACTGTTGGTTATATTCAAATTTTACTTACATTTTGTCCACAAATAATACTTTTCCTTTCATAGTTAATATGAATAAAAACAGAAATAATGTGTGTTAGTACTGACTGTTAAGAAATAGTTCTCATGCAAAATATCATTACACTGAGTGAGCAAGGATGCTGTGCGTTGTCCTTTTGGGATAATTCTTTACGTCTCTCGTATTTAAAGACATTTGGTTCAGAATTACAGCACAGAAGGTAAATTGATCTAAAATTAATTAGGCCTAAAGGTAACTTTGCCTAAATTCAGTAGAGTGGCATATTAAAGTTTGTACTGGATGGCCGAGTTATGTTTAGAGTCTAGTATAAATCATTACCGTATCCAAGCAGTTGTCTATTTAAACAAAGATAACTGCAAACACTTTTAGGAATTTTGTACACGCCAGAAGACAATAATAAGTAACATATTATGGTTGAAAACACAATTTTTCGTCACTTTCATTACCGGGAAATTTTCTCCTGAAATATTTCATAATGATATTGGTTATGGTATAGAGCCAAATAACAGTTGCCTTCATCCATTCTAATCTTTTCTAGTTAAAAGTGCCAGAAAAAGGGAAACGTTCTCATTTTTACAAAATAAATAAACTGCGTTGTTGATAACATTTAATCAGAACCAAATATTTGTATCACAGAATTTTAGTTATTTCCCTTCACATCAACAAAGCCACAAAAAAAAAAATATCTTGTCTAAATGGGTGGTCGGCGTAAATTCTGGAAGTCTTTTATGGACTAAACAAAAGAGTAACCTTTCAATAGATACGTTATCAAACAAGATTTGTTTTAACAAACCAAACAATTCTCGAACCGCCCACAGGTAAATGCTATACATTTATTATTTTTAATAACTTTTATAAAATTGCGAAATTTATAAAAGAACTACTAAAAATAAAAATAAAAAGTTCTTGCATGATGAAGGAAAAGTAATATTTTTATGCGATGTTTTAATTGGTAGCCAATGCTTGAAAACAAATCAAATAATTTCATTCAGTTTGAAATATCGATGCACTATTGGAAATATTAAACGTTATAGGGTAAATAATACCTGGAATTAGTTTTGAGCTTAACATTTCTGAGGTTCATTATGAACATGAAGAGAGGTTAACCAGTAAATTAATTTCGTCAATTTTCTGTAACCGTGGGTTTCATATCTCAGTAATTTTCTATATTTATTAAAATTGAATTTGCATTAACTACTAATCGCTAATAATTATAAGTAGTCTATCTAGATCTACAAATATGTTCATTACATTTACCTGCAAAAACTGTCCTTTTCCTTATATGTTTCTGCTGTGAAGATACATAAATAATTGTTTCATGATACAGGAATTAATTCCTAGACATTTTCAAACTTATTACAAGGTTCTCCTTTCGTCACAACTCTCTGATTTAATATCACACAATGGANCATTCCTAGACATTTTCAAACTTATTACAAGGTTCTCCTTTCGTCACAACTCTCTGATTTAATATCACACAATGGAAATTTACTGTCAGAGTATTACTTTAAAATATTAACAGACTGACTAGATATTACGTAAACATTTATTCCATCAGCCATAAGCTTATTAAAAACAATAACATGTACTTATTTATTATGGCGGTAGTTTACTATTTGTCAGAATTAATATATCATTTGCGATTTTAAGAAAATACGTATGTATCTAGATAATTATAAATAGGAAAATAATTCTAAGTATTAGTCGTGAACACTGAATGTTAGGTTCATTTAGTATGAGTGCCAGCAGTTCTCTGTTTGCGCGTTCACTTCCACTATATTCGAACTTAGCCTACAGTAGTTGAATGCACCGACAACTTTTAAATCCTCTATGACGACGAACTTTGACGCAGTGACACATAAACAAGTTAAATAAAGTTGATCTGTATCATGCTTTTTTATGTTGTCCTAATTTACGGCTGTAATATTACGATCCCGTAATTCTCAGTATTTACAGATGTTTCAAGTACATCTCTGCCGAGATATTTTGAATGCGTTAGTAAAAAAAATTAAAATTATATACAAAGTTACTCTGTTAATATTTTCCACTGCTTTTGGAAAACATCAAAATAATTTTTTATAAGTGATACAGAAAAAATATAAGTTTCCAACTGTAGATTATGTATCTCGATTTCTATGCATAAACTGCTCGCAGAGCGCAGAAACCNATTATGTATCTCGATTTCTATGCATAAACTGCTCGCAGAGCGCAGAAACCGTGCACATAGATCTAGCGAAAAGTCAGCTCAAAGTTATAATTAACCTGCTCTTTCTAAAAACAAAGCAACAATGACTACTTAATAACAAAATTTTTTTTGTAAATATTTATTTCGGCAAGGTAGAATAACTAGTAATTGAAATGTGCCACGTTTACTTTCCTGAAAGTCGCAAGCATGTACTTAGCAGAACGTTTGAAGTCTGGTTCGCAAGACAAAGTGCGTAAAGAGGAGATAATTAATATTCCCAAGCAGCAGAACTGCACCACAAAAGAGTATGCGCACTACATGACGTCGGGAAAAGGCCCATTGGAGAAATTCACGTGTGTGAAATAATAAACAGTGAATCCTAACGCCGTAATATGAACAAAGGTGTAAAGAAAAATTATCCGTTCACAGTAAAAAAAAAATCCGGTAAACTTCCTAAACTGTAACGGAAGTTTTTAACCTACACGTTGTATGGCAATAATACCACGTGTCAGACTGCAAATACAGGAATGTTGAGCATCGTTACTATACAAGGTCGGGGACNTTGTATGGCAATAATACCACGTGTCAGACTGCAAATACAGGAATGTTGAGCATCGTTACTATACAAGGTCGGGGACTTCCCTACGCATTTGACTGTTTTATGAGCGAGTGTATGAGCTGTACCATGGGTGCATGGAGAAATAGTTTAGCATTCGCACTTTCTAACTATTAGTATGAATTAGTACGGTAATTATACGAATTATTTCTTAGTGTGGCGGTATGCGAGAGGGCCGGAATCAATTTTTCTATAAAAGGCAAGCTGGTTTTCCCGTAGGTCCAACACGGAATTTGTATAGGCTGCTCGCGGTAAACTGGGCTCTTTTGGAAGCCCTACTTAAGATCTACTTGTATGCACGCTGTGCATTATTCCGCAGTTCGTGAAATAAACATTTTCACGGGCTTGATCACTTTATTCATAGGGGCCGCGGCGGCAGAGCGGATGGCCTGCTCGTCTCCCACCAAGATGAATCCGGTTCAATCCCCGGCTGAGTCACTCCAGGAAATGTGGGAATCGTGCTGGACGATGCCGCTGGTCGGCGGGTTTTCTCGGGGATCTCCCTTTCCCCCCCCTTTGATTCAGGCACTGCTCCATACTCACCTCAATAATCCTCATCTCTTCAATCACTCACTTTACTCATGCGTCAGTCAAGTGAAACTGTGAAATTATTAGAAAAGGAAATATTCTTCAAATTTGCTCATTCCTACGTTTTATATCCATTAAAAAAAAGTAATTAGAAATAATTTTATTATTTACTAATGTTTACCTGGCACTTTTAATTTAACGTTAAGCAATGGGACCACTTTCGCTCCATCGTTACCAACTTTACAGTGCGCCGTGTCGATCAGTAAGCCCGCTATAGTCGATACATGGTTACTTCCGACTTTCATGAAGCCCTGCTAAAAGTCTACTTCCAGGATATTCATCCGCCTCATGCATACCAAACTTAACCAAGCCTAGGTAATTATTCCAAAGGGGCAAAGCACCGCATTAGGGCGCACTCGTTTACATAATATTTTGAATAAGAACTATTTCTTAGTAGGCATTACCAACACACCTGTTCTCTCCCTGTTCTTATTCGAATTAATTACAAATGCAATATCATAATTTCTAAATAAAATAAAAGTAAAATTAAATTGAGCCAAAAATTTGGTATTTTTATATTAACACAAGTATAAAATACTTTTGGTAAATGTCATATTCAGGAAACAACCAAGCACGTCTTACATTGGGTGGTTATTTAAAGGTGGTTCAAAAAGTGTGAAGAAGATTAAATTCAAAAGTACTTAAATTGCAATGAAAAGCGTATATTCGCGCGTCCCGCACGCCTGGACTCAGACTATCACTGCTTACCTCGACGTGAATTTACGTTAGGAACATATGAGGTCGGGCACGGGGGCAAGGGGGTTTAAGACGCAGCACTGCTTTTCTTCAACACTGGGTGGTTATGGGGCGGGGCCGATACAACACTTCCGCTTCCAAGACCAGGGAGAGAGAGAGAGAGAGAGAGAGGGGAAGCGTTGTTTTACTCTAAGAGAAATGGAAAGGTTCTGTTGTAAGGGATGTGGGGTGGGGTCTCGGAAAAGGCGTGGAGGGGCGTGATAGAAGCCAACCACACCCCCGCAAGAAAGGTAAACACTGCGTCAAGCTACTGTGGGATGAACATCGCACTCGTGGTTGCTCTCTCTCAGGGATCTGCCCGCCTCCTGGTACCAGCGAAGGCGAGGACTTCTGTGAGTGCGGCGGGACTGCAGCAGCTTGGGTGCGGCGACTATTCCGCAACTCGTCGCGTCCCCAGGTGGAGGATAGGGGATCCCGAGGCCATGGGATGGCTGGGAATACTCGAATACCAGCCCGCGGACCAACTGGCCGGCGCGACAGCGTCGTGGTCATGGAAGTCGGGGACCTGGGTAGCTCAGTACGAGATGGCGAAGCGCATAGTGTGGGAGGCAGTCCAATGATCAAGGCGGGGAGAGGGATCTCGAGGTGCCACGGGCGAAGTGTAGCGAACCTCACTGCTGGATTCTGCGGGCTGCTGACTGCGGACGCGTGAGGGATGGAATGGAACGCGTCGGACCTCGGAAGCTTCCTGCCATCAGCCTTCACTCCTGAGACAGCTGATTTGCCACCATGCCTGGTAGGTCCTGGATGTCATGCCGAGCAGTTCAACCTCAAGGGTGCTTGAACCCACAGCCCCGCCCCTTTATCTTCTAGATTTTCAGCTCTACATTAAAACGCATGGAATACACACCTACTGCCTCATGTAGCATTTTACGTAATTCATGAATAAGTTTTGAACTTTTTTCTTGCCGGGAGGGTTTTTACGATGCCTACGCTGATCACCCTGCCCCTTCTTAGATATAGCCTCAGCTATAGGATCACTCAGGGTTGCAGTTCATGGCCCCAACTGTGGCCATGACTGCCTTAATCGCTCTCTGCCGCGATGCACGCCACCTCGCATGGAATTCTTTCTCCTGTAGGCGCATGGGGCCTAGCCCTGAGACGCACCTAAACTCCCGTCCCTACTTCCGACGTATACTTAATACTTAGCAATAGAGTAGGTTACAAAAAAATATCGCTCACGGTAGAGAACCCGGTGCTGGTAGCGAGACCTTTACCACGTCGCTCTGCGAAGCTAGCTGGCTTCCGGTTCGGCTTTGAGAATAGCGTCCACGACTGTGGCGTAGGTACTTCCGAAATTCAACCGAAACACTGGCCACAGTTGTTAGGNCCTCGCATGGAATTCTTTCTCCTGTAGGCGCATGGGGCCTAGCCCTGAGACGCACCTAAACTCCCGTCCCTACTTCGGACGTATACTTAATACTTAGCAATAGAGTAGGTTACAAAAAAATATCGCTCACGGTAGAGAACCCGGTGCTGGTAGCGAGACCTTTACCACGTCGCTCTGCGAAGCTAGCTGGCTTCCGGTTCGACTTTGAGAATAGCGTCCACGACTGTGGCGTAGGTACTTCCGAAATTCAACCGAAACACTGGCCACAGTTGTTAGGNACTTTGAGAATAGCGTCCACGACTGTGGCGTAGGTACTTCCGAAATTCAACCGAAACACTGGCCACAGTTGTTAGGTAATGTTGGTAGCGAATCACGGAAAGCAATGCCCTGTATTACCAACTTATAACAATAAAATTAAATATGTTTCTGTTTTGTTTTATACTCAGTGAAGTAAGACCTGACTTGTTAATGAAATATTTTGTTACTGACTGCAGTTTTTAGGATATGTTGGAAGCGAATCACGGAAAGCAGTAGGGTGTTTACAACTTATAAAAAATGAAATATGTTACCGCCTGTTATATACAAAATCCTGATCTATTAAAGAAATATTTTTATATTTCTTACAATTTTAGTCATTTCACCGTGCACAGGTTCAAGTTATTTGGTCGGTGACGATGTTAAATTTTACGTCTAGCTATAAAAAACATAAGGCTGAAGAAAGAGACTGTTCTAGGCTTTATAAGAGTACGGACCTATTTCCTCAAACAATATTTGTAGGACACATCTAATTTCTTAGTTATTTTCTCACTAGTTCTATTTCAGAAGATGTAAAGCCGTTTTTCCCATGAAGTAACACAAAATAGTTACATTTTTAATTTTCTTAAATTATTACAACTTCCATTNTGTAAAGCCGTTTTTCCCATGAAGTAACACAAAATAGTTACATTTTTAATTTTCTTAAATTATTACAACTTCCATTCTGTTATCAGGTTATACATGGTAACCTTCAAGAATAAAATAGTAAAATTTTCTTGCGGCCAAACACACACAGAGGCGTTATTAGAAACATCTGTCAGAAAATACCGTCTCTACGAACTGTACCAGCCGTCACCTAAGTCCGGTCAGTCGGTCCATACAATTCAATTAAAAATCAAGCCTGCCAAATTTGAGCTAAAAATTCATACANTGTAAAGCCGTTTTTCCCATGAAGTAACACAAAATAGTTACATTTTTAATTTTCTTAAATTATTACAACTTCCATTTTGTTATCAGGTTATACATGGTAACCTTCAAGAATAAAATAGTAAAATTTTCTTGCGGCCAAACACACACAGAGGCGTTATTAGAAACATCTGTCAGAAAATACCGTCTCTACGAACTGTACCAGCCGTCGCCTAAGTCCGGTCAGTCGGTCCATACAATTCAATTAAAAATCAAGCCTGCCAAATTTGAGCTAAAAATTCATACATCCAAGATGGTTAGGATAAATTCTGTTTAATCCACAGAAATGAAGGCAATTTTCCATCAATGTAATTGCAAATTAAGATAAACTGTATTTAAAGGTTATTACTTATGATTTTTCTGCTTCAAAGCGTATATACATATTGCTCTGTAGCTATCCAGAATATGATCATTCCCGTCAACCTAACCTTCCTTATGTGAAATCATGACAGATATTTTTTTTGGCTAATGGATAAAATCAACACAATTTCTTTTAACTCAAGAGGATACGTGTTNCATGCCAACCCCTTTAAATACTGTGCGCTTGGCAAGCCTACATCCCGAGTTTTAAGCACATGCCAATATCAATGACCCAAACATTTCGAAAATACTTTCATTGTTATGATACAGGCCTACTTTAGTTTTATCTCTGACAAAAGAAGATTTTATCTCATTCAAGTTACATATTTTATGATCACAGTTTTTCATTGTGTATTTCAAAACGTTTTATTTTTCAGTATTCTTAACTGAAATGGCAAGAACGTTTGTTGTAATTTTTTATATTATTTATATTTCATAATAGCAAGTATTGCACATTGAATATTCTCTTTTAATGAAATAAATAATTCGTGCCTGGATTAATATTTAACTGATTTTCCTCAAAACCACATTATTTGTAATAAAATGTTTAAATTAAAGCATTAATGGCCCGTTTAAACGCCAATGAACGAACACAAATTATGAAAGTGACAAGCACAGGAAACTTCTTCCGGTAAAAAGACAAGATTTTTAAAGCGCCACTACTTTTGCTATCACCCCCTCCCCTCTTCCAGTGTTTGGCATTAAATAAATAGAGAATAGTAAGATATTTGTCATCTGTGAGTTGCTAGTTGTAATACTATAGTGGAAGTTGAGAATATTTAGGACAGAAGTTAAGAGCGATGACAGGAGATAGCCAAAATGATAATAAACATTAGAAGAGCACCAACACAAATAATGATTTCTTCGTTTTATTTCACTTAGGAATTACACTTAGGAAAATAAATTAAAAGCTGTTTAGATGAAAGAAAATGAATTTTTGTTGGTGAGAAAAGGACAAAATGCATATAGTCTACTCATGAAATGGCCGTCCAAAAGAGGATGAAAAACGCCCCACCAAAATGTGTACTTCTTGTGAAGCAACCTATTTTCATCGAAATCTATTTAAAAATGAGGAATTTTCCATCAAAAAATGTTTTATTACTAGAACAAGTAAAACTTATGTCTCCATTCCTTTGACCTATGCAAAAAATAATTAGCGAACAAGTATCCATAAAAAAAACAGCAGACTACCTAGTTTGGCCAATGGAGGAAAAATAATTTTTTTTNTTTTCCATCAAAAAATGTTTTATTACTAGAACAAGTAAAACTTATGTCTCCATTCCTTTGACCTATGCAAAAAATAATTAGCGAACAAGTATCCATAAAAAAAACAGCAGACTACCTAGTTTGGCCAATGGAGGAAAAATAATTTTTTTTNGGAAAATAAATTAAAAGCTGTTTAGATGAAAGAAAATGAATTTTTGTTGGTGAGAAAAGGACAAAATGCATATAGTTTACTCATGAAATGGCCGTCCAAAAAAGGATGAAAAACGCCCTACCAAAATGTGTACTTCTTGTGAAGCAACCTATTTTCATCGAAATCTATTTAAAAATGAGGAATTTTCCATCAAAAAATGTTTTATTACTAGAACAAGTAAAACTTATGTCTCCATTCCTTTGACCTATGCAAAAAATAATTAGCGAACAAGTATCCATAAAAAAAACAGCAGACTACCTAGTTTGGCCAATGGAGGAAAAATAATTTTTTTTTCGAAAAATAGGAGAACTTTCTAGTGAACCACGTGGCACCTACGTAAACATCGCAAGGTATATGGCCGATTCATCCCCCGTTTCTGCTTCTCTGAGCAACATGCACCGCTCCGCCTGTATGCTGTTAAACAAAAACTTNTGGCCGATTCATCCCCCGTTTCTGCTTCTCTGAGCAACATGCACCGCTCCGCCTGTATGCTGTTAAACAAAAACTTGCTCGACATTTTAACGGAAAAGTGCTGGCAGAAATATTCTAGAACTCTCCGTAAAATCACGGACACCTTGCTTTTTCAATAATGGGCATTCCATAATTTTCACGTAACTTTCCGTGAATTCACGGAAACGATCCGTAAATTTGCTAGATAGTTTTCTGTACGTCGGGCTTAAAAAAAGTGAGATAAGTGAGCGTGAATAACCTAACAGCCCCAAAAACGATAATGTTCTGTTTATAGTATGGAGAAGGGAGCTTCTTATAGACTCGGCATTACTCGTTCCCTTCCCGAAACTTGAAGCTATAGGATATACAGAGACCTTCCGCATTTTGTGTTTATGGAGCTTAGTATCACCGTTTTTAAGCGTTACGGATCGCATTTCCGTATAATAACTGTAAATTTCCGTGGAAATTTGAGTGAAAATGCAGACAAAATTTTAACAATGTACAAATAACTTTTTACATAACCAAGAGAAATGTGCTACTTATCAGGGAAAAACTGCACATTTGTAAAATACCATTAGAGAAATACCATTAGTGTCGTGGATGCCAAATAATATATATATATTTTTTTTAGAAATTATATGTTTACAAATTTAAGGTTCAAAATATTTTATTTTTGGAATGGATTCAACTAAACGAAATACAATTTTGACCAACATCCACCTCTGCAGAGGGAGCACACTTCCTACGGTATTCGAACGTAACATTTATATCGGCTAAAACCAATTTTATGGCAAACAAGATGTAGCCCGTGACTCTCACAAACAAACAAGCGGATTTTTAATATCCTGCGCGCGGATTTTGTGGGAGAGGTAACTTCTCCTCGACGTGAGGAAAGTAAACANACAAGCGGATTTTTAATATCCTGCGCGCGGATTTTGTGGGAGAGGTAACTTCTCCTCGACGTGAGGAAAGTAAACATATTGAATGCACGTGTTTCCGCGGACTAGAAAAACGATATACGGCTTTGAAAAGTTGCTAAAACATATACGCAACATTACAGGGCGATCAGGACCTTATTCCTCGAGATATAAAAAATATACTTATTTGATAAATTTGTCATTTTATATACACATTTGCGTTTAAAAAAAAATTATAAGACTAATTATTTATGAAACAAACAAGACCTAATTCTGAGAGTTGTTTTGTAAGTTACTCGCCAGATAAGTGACGCATAATGAGAAAATTTACTAAATAACTGGCGAGGCATTAAAAGAATTACCCTTGCGTGTACAGTTTAAAGGGACCATAATATTCAAGTTCTCCACTACAAGACTAATGGATGCATATAAGTGATTGGTCTAGTTGAGAGATATTGCGAATACATTTAAATAAATTTGGTTGATAAGTTTAACGAACCTTACTTACATCTTACTTAAGTCTAATCATCTCTACAAAATGTAGTGTTTTTATTTTATAATCACATATGATCTGAAGCTGTTTCAAGTAACATTAACATCATACGCTTACGAACAGCAAATGTAAATTTGAGAACACATCTTAATAACTATACGTACGATTCAAGGACTGCATGTCGAAATAAATTTTTGTTTCTTTGAACGCACATTTTGCAAGAGCNAATAACTATACGTACGATTCAAGGACTGCATGTCGAAATAAATTTTTGTTTCTTTGAACGCACATTTTGCAAGAGCTACTTACAAACTGGTAATGATAAACGTAAACATACTATGTAAGAGTTGGTGATTATGCTAATTACATTTTTTATTTAATAGCTTATTAAAGCTGAAAAATAAAATGTGGTGAATGGATACAAAAGTAGCTGAAAGAAGATACAAGGCTTGGCTTTTAGGAGAGCTCAGAAAACCACAAACCCGCAATATAGACCGCAGGATTGAGACTCAAAGTAAGGGTCATAAGGTATAAGCTGTTCATGGTAAAGTAGGCACTTTTTAAGGCCGTGCTTGGAAGTTCCTGTCAGCTTGTTTGTATCGTTTCGCCAATTGTTAATATAAAAATTGTCATGTGACTAATAAACACATGGTATACTTCTTATAGCTTGCAAAAGTTGACGACGTGGCTAGCCTATAGATAACAGACGCGCGAAGTTTCACAAGTATGTTCCGACCGCAGACTAACAAGGTAGTGTGCCACTTTGTGTGACTTTTTTTTTTTGTTATCATTTGTTTTTTGTCCTTGTTTTGGGACATTTGTTAAGTTGCCTCATGGCAAAGCATACCTTTTCTCAATTCCTCGTTAGTAAAATTTAAAGGTAAAATTACGGTAAGGTAGAGAACAAAAGAAGAAAAATAATAAAGCAAATGTAGTTGTTTAAAAGTAAAGGTAATTATTTGTTTGTTGCTATGGCAGTTATATTGGCAGTAATATTGGTGAATGTATCATATATGTGTACTGTTTTCAATTTCCTTTGAAATTAATATACATTTGTAAAGATTTTATTTGTGAAAATTAATACCGAATTACGATTATGAAAATTTAATTGTTGTCTTGCTAACATCTGTGTACTTGGAAGTGTGATTAAAGAAATGTTGTGTATGCTGGNTTATGAAAATTTAATTGTTGTCTTGCTAACATCTGTGTACTTGGAAGTGTGATTAAAGAAATGTTGTGTATGCTGGTCCATATCGATACTATCGATTCACCGACTATATCGAGAGTTCCATTGCACTCGTACGGAAAGCACCCGTTTTCTTTCTTCTGAAATACTCAATCATGGCGTAATGTAACGTGATTTATTTGTGTGCTCTGAAACCCCCTTATATTAGTTAATCATATTGTATCACCGCTTAGGTGAATTTTGTATCATAAATATTAAGGCATATTGAAGCAGTAGTATGTGTGCGCTAACTTGTAGAAATTTTGTTGTTTAGCGGTCCAACTGCGATGGAACTTACTAATTTCCATTAACAACGGGATGGTGGCATTCGCCGTCTTGCTTCCTGTCTAGAATCGCCAATAATAGCTTCCGGCAGAAACATATGTATTTAATGTCAGATATTTTGTTTTTGTCCAGGGGTACCCCGAAATACTAATGGCCAAACTACGTAAGCAAACCTAACAATAACGGTTGTAAAATTTTTTTTAACGTCACGTCATGATGGATGCCTTTTTTGTTTCGTTTTTAACGAAATGATTCCTTTAATACTCAAATTATACCGATATTACCTGTCATAGAGAATATTTAATATATTCAAGTAACCCTCCAGTTTTGGAAGGTAGTAAACCGAGTAAAATTATTTTTTTGTTAAGATTTCTGCACTTATAAAATTATCTTGTAGAAACCAAATGTTCTGTAAACTATGGCTATCCATAAGTTTTGCTATAGCGGAGAAACCTTTGGAAATTACATAAGTATTAAGTTTGTAAAGGGATTGGTAAAGAGGCGTTTCAGCTCGGCCTCGTATTGCTGATCTTGTCTTTTGTTGCTAACCTCTTTACACCTAAACTTTTCGATTCACGTGCACCCTGTTTCCTATGTGACCAATTGCAGCCATACACGAAGGTTATCCCAGTGCGTAGCTAGTTCCTGTGGTTGCACGGAGAAAGGGCGGTGCAGTAGATCGATTGCCATGTTTTGCGCATGTACCCCTACACTGGATCAAGAATCGCTACAAGATCTGTCGAACTCACGTATTTTCAACAGTGACGTTATGTTTGTTTAAATGTGGTTTAAACCTAAAGCGCGCGTTTTTACGAAAATAAAAACATTTTCCAACAAAAAAAAAAAGTAAGTTTTACAAACTATTCTTTGCAAACTGGTTTCTAAAAAAAAAGTTAATTTGTAACTCTACAAGTAAATTATTTATTGTATTATTACAAGACGCCAGACGGGTGTATCTNTAAAAAAAAAGTTAATTTGTAACTCTACAAGTAAATTATTTATTGTATTATTACAAGACGCCAGACGGGTGTATCTGAATTCATGAGGGATAGAGGCCTTAATAAAAATTAAAGGACTAAATTTGAGTTTCACTCATTCACACAGACCATTTTTTCCAACATTAAACTACATATATCCATTGTTACTCTTGTTATTCTCATTGAGCGGAATATTTAATGAGTATGTCAAATTTAATTAAAGTACTTATTACTGTCTATATTGGTTACATTCATTTTATTCATACTCATTATTTTCACATATTCAATCTGTCTATTGCCCATCATTCCAAATGCCTGNTGGTTACATTCATTTTATTCATACTCATTATTTTCACATATTCAATCTGTCTATTGCCCATCATTCCAAATGCCTGTCACTCACGCATCCAGTTCAATAGTCCCGCCCGCCAGTCTCACTCTCCACTGCACCGAAGCTGGCAGTCCGCAGACTTCGCTCCCACTGGTCACTCTCGCCGCCACGTGGCGCTTTGCTGGCCTTTGCCCACCTGTCGCTTAATGTCGTACAACCACCCAAACTCCAGACTCCAGACTGTCGGCTCGGAAACCCATCGTGGCTTAAATAGTCTCGCTGGCCTGATCTAGAAGGTTCCCCGCACCCGAGTCTAGCTGAGAGAGGCAAGGGCGATGACCAGAACATTCTTTTAACGATAACCTCATAAATTCAGTCCGATCAAGGACGGGAGCGCACGAGTTCTGATAGAATTTTCTTTTGTGGTAACGGAATGCCTNATGCAAGGGCGATGACCAGAACATTCTTTTAACGATAACCTCATAAATTCAGTCCGATCAAGGACGGGAGCGCACGAGTTCTGATGGAATTTTCTTTTGTGGTAACGGAATGCCTTTGCAAATATCCGCGCACTTCTTGGGTTATAGCTCACCTTAGAGACACTGTTTCGTTCGCTCGAGCGGTGCGGGTAAAGAGAAGCGATGCAGAGTTACAAGAATGTAACATTATATTTACGACAATGAGGTACATTAAACATATACATTAATTGTTAGAGCTAGTGATTTTTCGCGAAAAAATATGATTACATGGTAGAATCCAATACTGTAAGCTCCAAACAGCAGTTTGTATATTGCCATTGGTTGCTGTCTGCGTAAGAAGGCGTTTTCATATTTTACTGGGCCACTAAGAATTCGGCAACATCGGCACCGCTCCTAAGTGATTCGTGTGCAGACAGTTAACGCTTGTCAAAAAAGTATTCCAGCAAATCAAGATAGGTAAACGACACAACCATCTTTTGTAATATAACTTGTCTTTAAATATTTTGCGGAATTTCATTACCCTAAAATAATTGTATTACATCTCAAATTAATTGTATTATATATTCATGTTTTTTTAATGAACATGATGTCTACAGCGCTTATTTCTTAAAATAAATAATAATTGTATACTTTCACACCACAAACTATTTCGGACTTTGTTTTAATACATTTGTAGAATTACAAATATAAAATCTTGGCAACTAGTTAAAGGAAAAAGAAAAAAATTATTTTGTAGGTACAAACATTTTTTTCCATGTGAGTGACTTAAGTAAATAGTATTTGCCTTACAACTTAGAAGTAGTGTATTAGGATATAAAATCACTTATTTAAGTGAACAGTGTGCTAACCTCAGTGGAAATCACGTGAGCCTGGCAGTATAATGGAAGCAAGCAGTTTAAGTTGTGCCCTCGGACGGATTGCAGTTGTAGGGCCATCCCTTGGAAATAATGGTGGATCCACCCTTGATATTTTTATTAAGGGGAAGGATGGCATGGAGCTGCCAGGAGGTCTGAGAATAAGGAATACCCCCATGAAAATGTTCGCATATAAACTTTATTTGTGGTTTTTTAAGTTTATCCAGGGCTTCTTACCTTCTGTGCATGACTCCCATGACTCTCAGCTTCATTCCTACGGACTTTCAACATTTCCTGTTAAGGGGCCTGCATTCTGCATAGTTTTTTTAAATTTTTTGGCTGAGAAGCGTTGGAGCTATAAGGACTACACTGGCTACGCGCAAGGCTCTGAACTGGCATGTAGTGTTCTCGTAGTGCTGCGTGTACCTATGGGACTTTCAGCGGTGACCCTGTCATTTTATTGATGAAAACTATGTAGTCAAGTTAAATACAGGCTCCTATCGTAGTTTGGCTCGTGTCCGGCTAGTATGTTTTACCTGGGGGCGTGTTTACTAATTTCGTCAAAGAAAAACAGGATTTCAAACCCTTTGCAACGCAGTTCAAGTGCCAGACGGAACCCTTGATTATCTCGTGCCTTTTTTTTTCTCGTGTAGGCCTATGAGGGCCTCTGAGAGGGTTTCCCCAACCTCCTAACCCAGGCCTGTCCGTCCTTGACACGGAGACTGATTATCGCGCAGCTGCCATATTCACTCTANCCGACAATAAATATCGAGCCGCCGTGCATCAGCGCGACAGGCAAACAAGATTTGTAACCCCCTCCCGCTGCACACCGAACCCGCCCGGCCCGGACTGGAAGTAACGCAGTTTAGTGCGTCTGATTGGCCGTCGCGTGAGTCCGAGAGAAACAGGGCACAAATTGCACTCCCGTTTGTTCCGTGCCGTGCACGAGCCGGCACACGCCCCCAATGTGTCAACATTGTTTTACAAAGTGGAGAAGTTTGGCTGGTTCTTAAGAGACTGGATGACCCTTATACAGTAATTATTCGATTTAGTGTCATAACAGAAGATACAGGGTCATTATTGAAAATATTTCATAATAGAATAAGTGAGTGAAGATATTTGGGTTATAACAGCGAGATCTTGAGTGCCGATGTATGTGACTGAGGAATTGAGTAAAGATATACACTAGAGCGGCCACGGGATAGGAATAAGTCTGACCAGTTTTTTATGTTAGTTCTTGGGATGATTCAGAGGAGCGCTAGTGTTCTTGACTACTGGGAGTTAGCAGGCAGCAGACTACGCAGCAGTATAAATACCTCGCCACCCGTGCAGTGTTGCCAGTTCCGCAGTCGGCAAAAGTAGGTCATCACCATGGCCTCGGCTCACCTACGTGTTCGTTCACGTTCTGCTAAAGGCGAGCCTGTCTCACGCGAGTTATCAGCTTTTGTTGCAGCTGTGAATACCGAACTCATGATTTACTAGTGACGATAATGGCACGTATTTAGTTTCTGTCGTAGAATTCTGTATTTGCTGAAATTTGCAGCGATATCAACTACTATTTGGTTTTATTTACCTCTGCGAAAATGAATTATCAAAAATATATAACGATCATTGTTTTTGAGTCTACTTTATTATTTTACAATAGTTTAGGTGTCCATGATAAAATACGAGTACTGCTAGCACTTAAAATTACAAATTTGATATTAATCACGAATTATGTCTTACATCATAGTAGCGTTTTCATTCCGTTCTTTGGGAAAGAAAATTGTCAGTAAATTATTGTTCACTAGTCAAGAACTATATGCTAGACGCACGAAGAACTACATGGTGACTCAGTGTTTACAGTTTGGTGTTGTGATCTGCTACAATGGTGACTGTTCGTACAAATAATTCAATCGATTCAAGTGCCATTAAGGCTCTGTCTGAACCTAGGAATGCACTTATGTATATAAGCATACTCCACTCGGCTCGACAATTGATACATTCCAACAGGCATACTTATTTGCATCCGTTACAGCAACTAGCAAGCTGATAAGATTCTGAACAAGCTTTTTGTCGGAAAACAAATACTGAATCTGTGCTGGAACGTAGGAGCATAGATTACAAAGTATCAACCTATAGGGAGCTGTAGCTGAAAAGCGCACGACAATGAAACTGTTGTTATTAACCAATCACAGACATTTTTTTCAAGAAAGGAATGAATAAGTATTTGACGCAGTAAACGCAGTTATCTATAATGTATTATTAAAACTGGTAAAAACTAGAGGTAAATTTTATTTTAACACTAATAATCGTATGAATAAAAATAAATTTTCGAATTTTGAGATAACTTTTACACTGGTAAAAAACTCATTAGCACGCCCGGTTCATAACAAACCACGAAGAAAACTGGTTATGTTTATCTTGGCTCGTCTAGA
>NQII01010350.1:15137-33531 GCA_002778355.1 Clitarchus hookeri | reverse complement strand
GCCACGCTCCCGGCGCGGGGGAGGGGAACTGGTTCCGCATCTCGACGGCGTGCTAGCAATGAGCTGAACTTGTTAATGCAGAAGTAGGGTGGTTATTCGTGGAGCACTGACTCAGAACACCCGAGTGTACGGCATGCTAAACTCGTCAAAAAATTGGTACGCGCGCTACGAAATTGCCAGAGNGTTATTCGTGGAGCACTGACTCAGAACACCCGAGTGTACGGCATGCTAAACTCGTCAAAAAATTGGTACGCGCGCTACGAAATTGCCAGAGCACGAAACAAGAAAGCATATATTTTGTAACGCTGTTAAGTATCGTTATAAACATTTTACGTATTCACTTATGTACATATTTTTTTTAACCAAAATTAAAGCTTAAGCATATGCCTTTTCTGGTGGCTTTGAAAAACACGTTTTCCAAGAGAAACCCTCACCGAGGAAAGAAGTCATAATAATCACTACGGTTTGTATGTGAAAAACCATATCTGGTACTAACATTAAACAACCATTTTAGTAATACATTTTATGTACATTTTTTAGTTATTAAAATAATTTTCTTGCTNGCACGAAACAAGAAAGCATATATTTTGTAACGCTGTTAAGTATCGTTATAAACATTTTACGTATTCACTTATGTACGTATTTTTTTTTAACCAAAATTAAAGCTTAAGCATATGCCTTTTCTGGTGGCTTTGAAAAACACGTTTTCCAAGAGAAACCCTCACCGAGGAAAGAAGTCATAATAATCACTACGGTTTGTATGTGAAAAACCATATCCGGTACTAACATTAAACAACCATTTTAGTAATACATTTTATGTACATTTTTTAGTTATTAAAATAATTTTCTTGCTGAATGGGTGTGCAAAAAATCAATTACTAAACAAAGTATTTATACACATAATTAATAACTGGTTTTTACATACAGAGTAATTATGGTGGTCTTACCTTGATGAAAAAGGAAGGGGTGGCGGTTTGCAAATTGTAACAAGCAGAAATGTTGATTACAAATATACTCCTAATTAATGTGAGCATAGGCACATATGATTCAGACGCCAACTGAAAATAACTAAATGTTTTTAATAAAACATTTACCTTTAAAAAGTTTTCAAAATGGTATATGCGATGAATTTAAAATGAAAAAATTCTCCAACCAATGTGGTCATATGTAATAAATGCAATGATTGAAAAGATATATAACAAAATGTTTAATATATTAAAAAATTCTGTAATAATACGAGGGAATGGCAGCCTCTTCGTTTGGAGTATATTGCAACAGATTTTAAGAAAAATCTACTATTGTTGTTAAAAAGTGTTTTATACTTCTGCCAACATAAAGCTCTCTTATTTTTGTATACATTTAACTTTTAGTTATATTTTATCTAAAAACTATAACATAATATTTATAATTGATATGATTAAAAACAGAGAGTAAGTTGGTGAGTTGGTGATGCCTAGTAAGAAATAGTTATCATGCAAAATATTATTGAATTGAATGCGCTGCGCTGTCCCTGTGGTGTAGTTTCCTAGAACTAGTTACGCTTAGTTAGAATGAGGTAGAGGAATAGCTTGAAAGTAGAACTGTAGTAGGGTTTCATAAAAGTTGGAAGCAATCTATAATGGACTATAGGTATGTAGGTACAACTTCTAATGAGTTGTACTTGTTGTATAGTCAGGTGAAGTGCTTTAGCAGTGCGAGTGTGAGAGTAGAGATGGCCGATAAACCACAGCCTGCTACTTCGTCACAGATATTTCATTGTCACTGTTTATATCTGTGACGAAGTCACTAAAATATCTGTGAGAGTGACACACGTTCACAGGTTTGAGATACCTGTTTCGCTTGCCACAGTTCATTTCAACTGGGCCTATCAGTGACGTGTCATAGCGTCACGTGTAGCCGTCTAAAGTACTGAAGTTTGCGTGTTTGCCAAGAGATGGCGACCTATGGATTTTAAACAAAATGTGCCTTGGATAAACAAAAGTAAACTTATCAAAACGGCAGTAATTCTCTTCACTTGACAGAACTGTGAATGGCCTTACGCTGATGTGGAGGGATTTGAGTGCCCGCCAGAAAATAATAAAAAAATATATATACATGTATAAAACAATACTTGAGTGGAATAACCGAGTAATGACCATGGTTTATGGAGCCTGGTCTCGCCCTTTCTATATAATATTATGCTAGTTATTAACAACTGGCTATAACAACAAACGTCTCAAAAAGAGAAATATACATTTAAAATATACATTCAGAATACTCACTTTTTCAAATCAATTCTGTAAATGCGATCATAACCATAGTTACGCTCTGGTGTTTTTAAAATCAAAACTTGAAATACTCTTTTTTTTAGTGATACACGACGTATGTGTGTTTATTTTTACTCATGTGAGAAAATAGCAGATATTTATTTGTCACAGTCACAGTTGTCACAGATACTAAGAAATACCTTTAAGGCGCCCGTCTACCTGGCGCTTGAACTGCGTTGCAGAGTGTTCCAAATACACGTTTTTCAACTAAACTATTAAGCGTGCATCCAACGTGCTGATCTACGAAAATAACACACACTTCAGACGAGAGCTGTTAAGTACTTTCAAAATATCACGTACGTTAGAAACATCAATTCAGAGTACTCCAAAACCGCTAAAAACGGCCTTTCCAAGGCGCTGTAGCTCAAAATGCACGCATCAGATACATACAAAACTACTATAGGCGCCTGCACTGAACCTTCCTAAAGACTTCCCACTAATAAAATAATACGGTCACCGCTGAAAGTCCCATAGGTACACGCAGCACGACGAGAACACTGCACGCCAGTTCAGAGCCTTGCGCTTAGCGGCGATGGCGTACTTGATGCGCGTGGCAGTGACGCCCTTATCGTTCCCGCGTATCTCGGCCTAAACGTGGGGAAAAGTTCCAGGTAGACGGGGGCCTTAAGATCATCACTATGCAAGAGTGTGGTTGAGAGTAGCGACTAGAGGCCGGGTGTGTCGTAGTACCGAGTATCCGNCTAAGATCATCACTATGCAAGAGTGTGGTTGAGAGTAGCGACTAGAGGCCGGGTGTGTCGTAGTACCGAGTATCCGGGACTGGTGACGTGGCCGGGGGGTTCCCCAGGCCGCCGTGTGCCGGGTGACGTCACTAGCGGGGTCACGGGTCACGACCCGGTCACAGCTAGTCCCGCCTCCCTGCGCTGTTGCGGCTGCGTCAACACTACTCGCGGCGAGTGTAGCGTAGAGTGCGCGTGCCGGCTGCCAGGCGTAGTAGGCACACAAGGGCAGACACCACTATACTGAGGTCCCCGCCTATCTGCAGCTGCTTTCTGCGTTTGAGGCGAGAAGCGCGGTAACGATAAGGATGACACTGCCACGTGCATCTAATATGCCGTTGTCACTAAGTGCAAGACTCTCCACTGCTGTGCAGTGTTTTCGTTGAGCTGCATCAACCTATAGGATTTTTAAAATGGTAGGTAGCTAGTCGGGCTTAACGTCTCGTCGACAACGAATCATTGGAGACGGATCAAGTTGCTTAGGGAATAGGGATTGGGGAAGGAATCGGCCATGGCCTTTGTTAAGGACCCATCCCAGCATTCGCCTGGAGTGATTTCAGGAAACCATGGAAAACCGAAATCAGGATGGCTGGACCGAGAATCGAACCAGGGTCCTCCCGAATGCGAGTCCAGTGAGTTACCACTGAACCACCCCGCTCGATGGGGTACTTTTAAGAGGTGACGCTATCATTTTATTGATGGAATGTGTTGAACAATGTTCAATGCAGGGCCTTTTAAAAGTATTTTTGTATGAATCTGTTGCATATATTTTATGACATAGTGTTTTGAAAAAGCTTTTCAGAGCTATGTTGAAGTGCTCCAAAATGGCGTTTCTAATGTGCGTACCTTCCAGCAGCCTTTGCGCGTAAGGTTGAAATGCCATTTGCCATGCACAGGCTCTCTCTTCTACCGACATGTTTAGTGAACTCTAAAATCTTTGAAAAGCTGTATATCTAATTTGCGTCTCTCATTTTGCACGGAAGTAAACAGACTCGCTTTGTTTTCTTCAAAACAGAATATTTTCCGATTTTGCGAGGTAAATCCTACGGGAGAGTTTGTCAATTAGCTAAATTAGAAGTACAAGAAACGAACTGACTGTATTTTCCATTTAATGAAGGTCGTGGTATACAATGCGTGTGTATGTACACGTAAGACATTTTTTAAATGCTGCTCTCGTGAAATGATGATTTGTGATCATGATTGCCTTTTGAAGCGGCCATTCCAGTGTCTAGTATTCGACAAGAATAACGTCATACCGAGCTGTGCCTGTCAAGCATGTCCGGGGTGATCCTTCTTGAGGTGATCCTCCTCGCCCCTTTACGCGTGTAATCAAAGAGGCCGACCCAGCAACCGGCGGTCGGNATATGTTTAGTGAACTCTAAAAATCTTTGAAAAGCTGTATATCTAATTTGCGTCTCTCATTTTGTACGGAAGTAAACAGACTCGCTTTGTTTTCTTCAAAACAGAATATTTTCCGATTTTGCGAGGTAAATCATACGGGAGAGTTTGTCAATTAGCTAAATTAGAAGTACAAGAAACGAACTGAATGTATTTTCCATTTAATTAAGGTCGTGGTATACAATGCGTGTGTATGTACACGTAAGACATTTTTTAAATACTGCTCTCGTGAAATGATGATTTGTGATCATGATTGCCTTTTGAAGCGGCCATTCCAGTGTCTAGTATTCGACAAGAATGACGTCATACCGAGCTGTGCCTGTCAAGCATGTCCGGGGTGATCCTTCTTGAGGTGATCCTCCTCGCCCCTTTACGCGTGTAATCAAAGAGGCCGACCCAGCAACCGGCGGTCGGAATGGCACTAACGCGCACTAGTGGCTCAGAAGCAAACAAGCTGTAAGAGCGATATTGACATGCGCATGAAGTGCGCCACCACCACTACAGGAAAAGCTGTGTACTGGAGCGAAATGTTCTCGTCGCACTGCGCGTTACGCTGTCACGTCATCATTTTGTTGGTGGGCTGTCTGCAAACAAGACCCACTGCAAGACTTCTTGAGTAATTTTGTATCTATCCGACTGTCATATTTGTAGATGCACAGAGTCCAATTTTTGTTTCGTGATCTAGGAGTGCTCCGAGATGGTGTTTACAATGTGCGCGGTGTCTTGAAAGCGCTCAACTGTCTTCTTCTGGAGTGCGTGTTCTTTCAGTATATCAGCACATGCGATGACGTTCAATAATTCAGTTTGAAAGAAAACTGCATTCGGAATACTCTGCAACCCAGTTCAAATTCCATGGAGGCTAGACGGGCACCTTAATATTTACTTTTAAAATAATTTGAACAAGAACGTGAAAACGATACATTGTCTTTATCAGTGGNCAAGAACGTGAAAACGATACATTGTCTTTATCAGTGGCTAACCGAAATTCGAACTGCGGGCCTTGTCAGCAGAAGGTGACGAACCTAGGGCGCGGACAGTGACGAGCAGTGACACGAGTCACCGCGGGTGTGTGACAGAGGTGTCCAAGATGGCGCTGGCAGTCCGCAGGATATGCACGGTGGACGGGGCCCGGAGCTGCGCCTCGCCAATTAATAATGATTTCTTGCAAGGCGGTTGATGGCATGCGGGCGGTTCTTCCGCAGCTCCACATTGTGGCTAATGGTATGCGCGGCGCATGCGCATTATTGCATCGCGCGGGACGTGACGTGCCTGGCGATGTCCCGAGCGGCGCACTTTGAGACGTCCCCGTGGGGAGGCAGCATGCGGCGCTATGGACTGCACGCCGCGCCGGGCGGCATCAGTTGTCGCTATGGACAGCTCTCTCGGTTGTCTGGACGGCATGGACTAGCTGTCGCTACCAACTGCACTGTTAACGGTATGCTTATTCTTTGAAGTTTCGCTGTGACACTACTGGCAAGACGAACTGCTTTGACACTCGAGAATTTGCACTGGAAAGTTGCAGAGAATGCTTTAAAGGAATTAGCCAGAGTTGGTAGTTCGACTGCTGCAGTTCAGTAGCCCACTGGAAACCTTCAGTTTCAATAGGTTAAATCCACCTTTAATGAAACAAAAACCTTTTTGCAGAGGGTGGTAACCTTTATTGTGGTGTTGTTAGCGAGTCGCAGCCGTAAAAATCACAATAGTCTATCATATATCGATTAAAAATAATACGGATAATCCAGTTTTTGTTTTAAAAAANCAGCCGTAAAAATCACAATAGTCTATCATATATCGATTAAAAATAATACGGATAATCCAGTTTTTGTTTTAAAAAACTTAATTTTTTATTACGTTAAACGTATTAACTGTAGGAAATTCCATACACATCTAAAATAATAAATCTCTCTTTCGAAACATGGAATTATGTTTAATCTCGTAAATAAGCCCTCGGGCCTCATGACAAGCAATAGCAGTCCGCGGGTTGGACACCGCTGATCTAGGATAATTAATGAGATATGAGATGGGGATAGAGCAGCAGTGGAATGAAGANCAGCCGTAAAAATCACAATAGTCTATCATATATCGATTAAAAATAATACGGATAATCCAGTTTTTGTTTTAAAAAAACTGAATTTTTTATTACGTTAAACGTATTAACTGTAGGAAATTCCATACACATCTAAAATAATAAATCTCTCTTTCGAAACATGGAATTATGTTTAATCTCGTAAATAAGCCCTCGGGCCTCATGACAAGCAATAGCAGGCCGCGGGTTGGACACCGCTGATCTAGGATAATTAATGAGATATGAGATGGGGATAGAGCAGCAGTGGAATGAAGAGAGGGGGAAACGGGAGTATCCTGAGAAAACACCCACACCGTGTAAGCGTTCAGCTCATGAGAATCCGTGGCCTTAAATTCCCGTCCATTTGGGGCCAGGGTTCGAACCTACGGCCCAGCGATAGTAATAATATAATCATAACTCCGCTTTCACGCTACAATGGAAAAGGCTGTAACCTTTCTCCCGGTAGTTCCGGGCTCGAGCATTTATATATTTCAAGCAGCGATGCATCTAGAAAGGCGTTGACCCTGTCTTGGGAGGCTGCTTGTAATAAGATGGCTACATATCCGCTCCATTTTGTTAATATTTTTTCGTAATTAATTTAAGTGATTTAATATTAGAATTTAAAGCTTGTAATGGCACAGACAGGGGAATATTTCGTGGAATTTCTTCTCTTATTATGAATTCTCTCCTGGGTCATTCCATGAAAAGAGGGACAAAATAATTTGTATACAACAAAATAATTGTATTTACGCACCACAACATTCTCCATTGCATGAGTTTATATAATAAGCTTTTTTCCCCCTTCAACATGGAGTCAGAATTTGTTTGCTCCCGCATGGAGAGTCAAGATGACCACAATAAAGTTAATATGTTTAGGATCACTCCTTTTCTGTTACGTTATTGTTCCCATAAATGCTTATGTTATATAGCAAAATAATAATTCAGTGTTGAAATTAACTTNTACGCACCACAACATTCTCCATTGCATGAGTTTATATAATAAACTTTTTTTACCCTTCAACATGGCGTCAGAATTGGTTTGCTCCCGCATGGAGAGTCAAGATGACCACAATAAAGTTAATATGCTTAGGATCACTACTTTTCTGTTACGTTATTGTTCCCATAAATGCTTATGTTATATAGCAAAATAATAATTCAGTGTTGAAATTAACTTCTTTAATGCTCATATGTACAAAAAATTAGAGAAGATAACAAACTGAAAGCAAAATATTTACTGTTGCTTTACCCTCAGGAAGTAAGAGTGAAGTACACTTTAAAGAAAACCTCTGCTGTGCAGGTTGAGCAATAAAGATTTAATCGATTTGTATTTAGTTATGTCTTGAATGAAGAGGTTAGTGCTGACTGAGTAACGTTTGTCGCTAAAACGTAACGTTTGTTACTTTTCTGTTTTTTTTTCTCCCCCAGTACGCATAACTATCATCTACAGCTTGGAATGCCACACAGCTTGAAATTGTTTGTACTTTACGTTGGAATATTTTTAATATCGTATATTGTGTAAAACTGAAACGTTTCTTACAACAGAATTTCTTTTTATATATAAATTTTTTTTGTGAGACAAAAGTAAGAATAAACAGGAAACCTCCAATCATAACAACCAAGTGTTAAAAACAGCAGGTATAAAAAAATTGGATTAGTTAGTGTTAAGATAGAACCTGCTCC
This sequence comes from Clitarchus hookeri, assembly GCA_002778355.1. Classification (NCBI taxonomy): domain Eukaryota; kingdom Metazoa; phylum Arthropoda; class Insecta; order Phasmatodea; family Phasmatidae; genus Clitarchus; species Clitarchus hookeri. The sequence continues at coordinate 25,342 of NQII01010350.1, read as the reverse complement.
TCAACAGGTTTGTTTTTACTAGTGAATGAGGGAATTATTTTCGGGAGAAAAGCAGATAAATCCAAGACTACGGGATTTATGCATCTTAAGGCGACATCTACATGTCGCTTTAATTGCGTTGTTGTGGTTTTGAAATAAATTTTTTTAAACTGCTAAACGGGGTCCAATAATAGCGATATACGAAAAGAAAACACACCTCAGAAGAGGGACGAATAACGCTCTGNTTCTCCCCCAGTACGCATAACTATCATCTACAGCTTGGAATGCCACACAGCTTGAAATTGTTTGTACTTTACGTTGGAATATTTTTAATATCGTATATTGTGTAAAACTGAAACGTTTCTTACAACAGAATTTCTTTTTATGTATAAATTTTTTTTGTGAGACAAAAGTAAGAATAAACAGGAAACCTCCAATCATAACAACCAAGTGTTAAAAACAGCAGGTATAAAAAAATTGGATTAGTTAGTGTTAAGATAGAACCTGCTCCTCAACAGGTTTGTTTTTACCAGTGAATGAGGGAATTATTTTCGGGAGAAAAGCAGATAAATCCAAGATTACGGGATTTATGCATCTTAAGGCGACATCTACATGTCGCTTATTAAATTGCGTTGTTGTGGTTTTGAAATAAATTTTTTTAAACTGCTTAACGGGGTCCAATAATAGCGATATACGAAAAGAAAACACACCTCAGAAGAGGGACGAATAACGCTCTGGAATAACACACATTAGAAATACTATTCCTGAGCTCTCCACCATAGATAAAAACGACTTTCTCACACTATGGTATTTCAACATATATTGGTAGAAAATATGCAAAGCTGTTGTAGGGAATTTCAGTGAACAGTACTGCAGACTTTCCACCAAAACACGTCAGAGTCATCGCTTAAAGTCCCATAGGTGCACTCAGTACGACGAGAACGCTGCACGCCACTTCATAGCACTGCGGATAGGAGCGATGGGGCACTAGACGCGCGGACGCGCGTGTCAATGTCGCCCTTATCGCTCCCTTGTTTCTGTTCCTCACACGTGAACAACAGGTGGAGGTAGGTGGCGCCCTCGAAGGCTCCTGTGTGCTGTACCTGGATCTGTTTCGCGCGTCCCAGGCCCGGGAGAGAGAGAGAGAGAGACCGTAACGTCATGTAATGAGCCAGGCTAATGTAGGGCCATACAATTTAAGTGAAAAGAATTCCTGTCAAGTCGTATTTCAATACGCTTAAACTCAGATCCACTTTTGCGATTGGATGGTTTCGACTGCTGCGCATCCTAAGTGCCTGCCCGCGAATCACAGACGTTCCAAACCATAGTAACTTGATTCTCATTGGCCCAGTCAAATAGCAGGCTGTCTTCGAAGAAGGTACGTGGTCACTAATGGAACGAAAACTGCAGGTAAGCAAGCAGGGCGTTGAAATCCACCCTGCGTGGAATTCTTTTCGCAAAAATCGCGTGGTCCTGTTAATACGAAAGAGACTGTTGAGGTTCACATCGAGGAACTGCACCAAACACCACATCGCAGATGTGTCCAACAGACATTCCCCACGTGAGGAATCCTCCACAAAACTTAACACACGCCAGTACGTGGAATCGAACAAGGGACCCTGCACGTGTGGGGGTTGTGCATGGGTACTAGGCCAACCAAACGGCTGGGCGTAATCCACTCAACACTTCGTATTCTTGATGTACTTTCATCTCTAACTTAGAGTATTTCTTTCGTCAGTTAAACTGTGAGATAAATGTTATGCGAATTCGTCCTGTTTATTATATATATATTTTTTCTTTTTTAATTGAAGCCTTTTTGCTATCTATTACAACTATGTTAGGGATAAAGAAACATTCACTCTTTTAAAATCAGTATAAATAAAATTTCTTCAATGCAGTGTAAATATTGCACTCGCCAGAGGGATAGCAATTTGCAAATACTATGTTGTAAACGCTACTTAATCTTTTACCAGACGTCCTCGCCACGTGGCGGCGAGGAGCTGCTGGAACAGTCCAGTTTCCAGCCGAGCTGTAGCCGGGCCTGTCCAGTGACAGCTGGAACCTCGTCCTCCCCCTCCCCGGGTCGCTGGACCACAGCATCTCGGCCGGACGTATCAGACAGGCGGCTGGCTGGGCCTGGGCCCCCGTGATGGATGGACTCCGCGACACCCTCCTTCATTCTCCCGAGACCTCTCCGGAGAGAGCAGCATCATCATCCGGATCGCAGCACGGCGACCCCTGCAGCTCCCTTCAATGGGCTATTATCCCCGGGGCGAGGTCACTACGGCCCGCTGGAAACACTGCACCCGCTTCCTCCCCCTCCACCCCGCGACTTGCCAATATTCCCCTCAGCGTCGCCCTTCGAGACACTTCGCCGACGTGCCTTGTCGCAGAGGAGGCATCTGTGAAGACACTCTTCATTGCATACTTTACAGTATTCGGTACAGGCGAGGCTAAACCCGTAAATGTAGCTGACCGGTAACTCTTAATCTTTGGGGGTAGTTTGTGGAAAACAAAAAGGGGTGGGCGGGAGGAAGACAGGTAGTACTTACTTCATAATTCAGTGGCTCTAAATAAAATGAGAGAAATATTTCTGAGAACTTATACCTCAAATAAAATATACAATTAATGTACAAACGTTGTACTTCTAATCTTGCCATGAAGGTAGTTTATAATCAGAAAGTTTTAATTTATAAAGTAATCCTGTCTGACGTATTTTAATATGTCCTCGTTCCTAAACAAAACCGCGCACACGATGTTAAAAACTTCACAAATTGTAGGTCTTTGTGGTTCTGTTTTCATAAGTTCACTGAAAAAAAAAAAAAGCAATAATTGTAATTACCTCTTGGAAATATAGGATGCTCGCGCAAAGTAAGTGAAATTCCCGTGACGACGCGATGTTCTGTCTACACCACGCCCCTGGGTACAGGGAATGTTTGCTACTCGTAAGGAAGTTTGTCGTGGTTGGGGCCGCCTGTTTTAGGCGAGGAGAATCGCGCAGCGGCCGGACCTCAGTAACCTATCCGCGCACGTGCAGCTTTTTTGTTATTTGGCCGCGTGCCTTGTGGAGAAAGGCATTCTCACCTGACAGGGCCAATCGTGTCTAAGTTACAGTACCCGCTCTTCAGATGAGAAGAAAGTTGGCGGGTGGCGGCTGTTGAGAAGAGAGTCATCATTCCTAGAATTCAAGCAACGGCATAAACAAAAATTTATACCCCGTTAATTAAAAAATTATTCCCAAGTTCGACAGTCATTCTAACTGTAAATATCACTACTACGATAAGGTACTTGGCTCGCTCGCAGACCGCCTAAGGATCTCCCGATCTCCCCCGCCCTTGCATTCCGGCACTGCTCCGCATCCACCTCGCTCCGCTCTCTCATTGGCTCTCGAGACGCCGTTGTTGAGATGAGCATGTAACTGCGCGTTCGAGGTCAAGGAGCGAGGGAGCGATACGGGCGACACTTAACACGCAGTCTAGCGTCTCATCGCCCCTACGCGCAGGACGTGGAGTGTTTCCGCCGTGATGTTGTACGGCGCACATTACACACGTAACAGTTGGACTTTATTGCACGCAGTGAAAGCCTACGCCCGTTCAGTCGCACTATTTCCTTGCCGCTTAAGGAAACTGCGTAGCCAAGCTTTAAAAATGCGATATTTCACCATTTTCACGATTTTGTTTCCTCCGCGAGTACACTTTCAAATTCAAACAGTCTCATTCCCAGCACTCAGAACTTTTATTTTACCAAGATACGTGTAATCACGAAAATAACAGATACCACAGAAAATGTTTCTACACATAAATCTTAAATCGGCTCTCAAGATATCGTTGTTAAGAGCCGTCCAAATCTCTCAACTCAACAACAGAACTCTTTAAATAAGACAAATATGTTTTTTTTTATAATCAAATAACGTCATATTTTGTCGGTACTTGCAGCTATATTTACTATATAAATAAATATCAAGTTAGGAAGTTAAGTTGGTCTTGTGGTGAATGGTGTGGGCTATTAACACGAGAGGTGTGATTTCTAGTCCCCATGCTGGCAATCTACAAATATTTTTTTTCGTAAATTATATTTTGAAGTTTTTTATTTACTCTCTATTATTAATTCATAATATTTGTTTTCTACAAAAAAAATTATGTACTTTTTTAAATAATTTAAGTTGAAATACAATGCTATCATTTTTAATATTACAAATATATGTTTTGCAGATTTTACAAGAAACTATTTGTAGTTTTACAAAGGATTTTCTTTGCAACTGGGTTTCCAAGTATATTTCTTGTAAAAGTACAAAAAAATTTTTTGAGTGTAGTGCCTAGAGGATTAAGACGCTGTACGGACCGCTCACAAGAAGTGCGGAGGTTGTGGCCATCTNTTTTTTGAGTGTAGTGCCTAGAGGATTAAGACGCTGTACGGACCGCTCACAAGAAGTGCGGAGGTTGTGGCCATCTGATTTTGTTGCCACCTGTGGGTAAAGACAAATTTTACTAAAACCGAGACTGATGTGATGTAGTTATGGCCAAAGCAAGTATACCACGCAAATTTCTATTTTTTTCAATGAAAAACTGTCAGAGGCTTTGCACGAGGGAAGCCAAATGGAGTAGACTGAGCAAGGAAAGTGGCATGTGGTGTCTCCAACTTACACATTTAATGAACAGTATTGATTCACTGATTCGAAATAGGACGACTTCTTTAATAATGTGTGAAAAGGCTGGGTGAAGAACATATGAGATCCAACAGTTACACCATGCGTCGCCAGGTGAAGTGTATCGAGCGCCGCCAGTATTGCTAGAAAGTTGTTTGAGAATGTTGGGCGAAGTGTATCGAGCCCCACCAGTATTGCTGGAAAGTTGTTTGAGAATGTTGGGCGAAGTGTATCGAGCGCCATCAGTATACCCGGAATGGAACGCGCTGCTGCTGGGCGAAGTGCGGCGAGTGCCGCCAGTAGGGCCGCGCGGCGCACCCAAAGCACCACGTGACCGCTAGTGATCCGGCGCGGACTGGTACAAATGACGCGCAGCGCGGCCCACTTGTAACCAGCGCTTCCCTGGTCACCGTGATTTGTGTGCGGGCGCCGTGAATTATAAATGGCCGCCCTACGCAGCGCTCGTTCTGCCGAGCCGCGGCGGTAACTGATGCGCGGGTTAATTGGGGATCGTCGGAAATAATTTACGTCGGCGCTGAAGGCGAGAGACGCCCGCGACTCGTCTCGCCTCGTCTCGTCGACGATGTGTGACGGCATGTTGGGAGGTGGTCGGCAGACTCTCTCCCTCCCTCTCGCTCTCTCTTCCTCTCTCTAAAGAAGACTCATGCTCCTGGGTTCGAGCCCTCGTTCTCCAGTTTCAGCTGGCCCTGCATGTCGGCCAACCACAAAGAAAGGTCATGCGCTCCCCTCCTGTCAGCAGCGAACAACAGTAGGCTTGTCGGAGGATGGCTTATTGTAGTACATTCACGGTTACTTTCAACTTTGCTGAAGCCCTGCTTAAGTTCTACTTGCAGAATATTCCTCCACCTCAAGCAAACACAGCCTAACTGAGTCTAAAATTTGCACCAGAGGGACAGCGCACAGTATTCCTCCGCACTCAGTTTAATATTATTTTGCACGAAAACTATTTCTTACCAAGCATTACAAACACACCTATTTTCTCCCTTGTTTTCGTACATATTAATTACAAATGAAATATAATTTACACGTAAAATATAAGTAAGACATCAAATTAATAAAAAATAACGCGCTTTCATGTTAGCACAAGTATAAAACGCTTGCGATGCGTGGCATAGGAAACCACCAATCACGTCACACATTGGGTGATTTTTCAAAGGTTTGATTCAAAAAGTGCAAAGAAACCTAGAATGGGTTATACAACACTTTCCTATATTCTAAACTCACAGGGGGTGCGTTTTTAATTAAACAGTTTTGAAACCAACCTATAGAAAGTATATTTGCCCACAGCTGCGTAAAATTCAATGGTCACATTTTCGCAGTGATGTTGGCAGTGGTGTAAAAAAAAAAAAAGTACATCCATGTTTTAACGTCGTATTTAAAGTAAGATGTTTGCATTAATTATAGACGACGAAATTGTTTTAATTACTTTCTGTTAGTTTTATGTGCATGATTAGCGTATTAGTAACAAATTGAGCTACAAAGTATATCCTAAAAGTACTTGTAGCCCAAACTCCTAGAAAGGCAGTTCCACATCATGTACATACGTGTGTATTCACTGCTTTGTCCAGTATCTTCGTACTTACCAGTATTTTCGAGAGAGGTTTACATGACGCAGTAAACTAAACATGCATGGCTTAGGCGGGATTTTAACTTGAAGCCTCGAGATAGGAATGCGCCATAGTGGCTTGGGTCATGATGGTATTAAGTTGCGAAACGTTGTTAGACGTAAGGTTTTCCAATAATAACAGTGTTTAAACCAGTACTTGCGTTTACACCAAAAACACTTTACGTTTCTTCAAACCTGCACTCCTGAATGTTCCGCGTTGCTGCATATGTTTCAAAACTATATGCCGTACGTCAATATGCATAGCATAAATAGTTTTGAGTATTGTAAAAACAAACGTGACAAGAAATTGGGAATGTTATAGTGATACTTGGTATTATTTTACTAAAAGTTAGACTGCGAGCTACGTAATAGCAGAAATTACTATATCTCTGTCCAAGATTGTCATGAAATTTTTGTGAGCACTCCAGATGACAGTTTTCCTCACCTGACCAATAGCACTACCATATATGCCTACACGAAAGTCAGGAAATTCATTAGTCAGGAGTCAAACTGTTTATATATTTAAATGAAATGACGAGACAGAGTCAGTATAACACGTCTTAATTCCACTCATCTCCCACCTACGCGAACTGGGTTTGATTCCAGGCAGGGTCACTCCCGGATTTTTGCACGTGAAAATAGTGTCGGGTGATACCGCTGTCCGGCGGGTTTTCTCGTTCATCTCCCGTTTCCCCGGCCCCTTCATTCCGGCACTGCTCATTCTCACCTCGCTTCACCCTCATCGGCTCCCGATACCTCGATGTTAAGATCCGCTCAAATCTGCTCTTCCGGGCTTCGGAGGGCATGTTAAATATTCGGTCCCGGTTGTTATAAATTGAAAGCAGTCGTTAAGCCATTTCAGAGGTCCTTAGACAGCCTGATAAACGACAGCCTGATAAACTCTGACACCAGAGGAAAACATTTTTCTGTCACGTTCTCAGCCGTTGCAGAATTATGTTTTGTTGTTATTCCACAGGATCCTTACAATTTACCGGAATAAAAAGTATCCTATGTCCTATTCCAGGACCTAAAGTACCTAAATACCAAATTTCATCGAACTCTGTTCAGCCGTTATGGAGCTGAGTGGTAACAAACATACACACAGACTTTCGCATTTATAATATTAGAAGGATACGCCACCGTTTTCGAGAAATTAATGCATAACTTTCGAAAACTAATTCGCAAAATTTTCAACGCTAGAATACCGTATAGTAGTATCTCTAAACCGGTGACGTGTACGGTAAAATCACGATGTACGGTAGAGTATTAATCCGCACGGCACAACTTAAATGTGCCGAAGAGTTACATTTTTCACTGCACAAATCGTGTTCAACCCTTCATTGTTTATGGACTGGGGTTGATATCGGTAGCAATTTTCTTAGTGGTTTGCACTTCGTCGTTCAATAATAAGTTATGCAGGAACTTGTAGATAAACCTTTCATTCTGGTTGCATTACTTGTAATTAACTTCTGCCTAAGCTACACTTAGAGAGTGGCCACACATTTCCGGAATAGACTAGGGTGCATGTCGTATTAGGTATTTGATACCTATTTCTCATGAGGAATCAACCAGCAAAATTTGTCAATAGAGTTCAGTTCCACAGTTAATGCGTGTGGTAATCTTGCATTTGGTGTAAAGGTCAAAAAGTGGTCAAGTAGTGATAAATGCTGACCTTGGCATAGCAGGCACATTTGAAATCAACCTTTGAGAAAAATCACTGCCCACAACTGCATGTTTGCTACGGTACATGTTGGCATGCAGGTTCTCAGTTGTGTTGGCAACTTGATGAATGAATATAGTTCTGTGGCTTGACGTATTGAAGGTGTAATTTTTCAATTTATGGCTATTGTTTTACACACACGAGAGCACGAATTTACATATTAACATGTTCACTTCCCTGAAGATTTTACAGTTTCACTCGAACAACGTATGAATAAAGTAACACGGTCAATGTAAATGTTAATTTTACATCTTGCGGAAGAATACAAAATAACGAGAGAAGCAGATACAAAGCAGGACTTTCAAAAGCGCTCATCGTTACTCCGAGAGTAAAGTATTAACAGATAGTAACAGCTGAGGAAAGCAAGAGTAAATAAGGTAACGGAACGAGTTTTATGTAAATATAATGCTATGTTTACAAAAATGTACTGATTAAGCAAGTAACATAAATTCAAAACTATATTTATCACTTCCCTCAAATTCTTTAAAAATATGCATTCATAAACAGCTTTACTTACCAAAAGTTAATCGTAAACATTACATATAAAATGCAACGCTTATACAAGTTAAGGAAAATAAAAAATACTAATTTTATCGCTCTTCATTTGTAATTTTCCCTTGTGTGTGTCGCCACAATTCCAACATTTACTTTCACTTTATTCAGTTCTACATAACGTCCCGCCATTTTCACTTTAACCCTTCGTTNGCCACAATTCCAACATTTACTTTCACTTTATTCAGTTCTACATAACGTCCCGCCATTTTCACTTTAACCCTTCGTTACTCCCTGAAATAGTGCCTGTAAAAGTTTTACTCTGGTAAGATACTCAAAGTAATCACTCTGCAGTTTTGGGACACTGCCCCTATGAGCGAGTAAAACATTTACTCAAAGTGTTTTTGGAGCCGAAGAGAAAAGTTTTCTCGCAGAGTAACGTTTAGGAACGTCGCCTTAGGAGGCTGCGTCATCTTCCACTTTGGATTTTTTTTTTATTAATTTCTTCCTCATTCCAATTTAGGAGGCTTTATTGAAAAATGTGACAAAAGAAGCTTCGCTAATTACCTTATCCGTCATAATGGACACAATATATGAACTACTAATGCACATTTATGTAACAATTAACCTAATAAAACATTGTATATATTATTTCGTTCTTACCTTTTAATGACAACCAGGGAACGCCTATTACCAACCAAGTAAAAAAAATTGCACAGAACCATGAAATGTAATGATTCTATAATGAAACATTTTCAGTATAGCCTGTTCACGGTAAAGTGAGCACTTTTGAGGCCCTAGTTACTTTTCCTTTCAGCCATTTTTTATCCTTTAATCACCTTTGTTAAATAAATATTGCCATGTAAGTAATAAACATAGTGTTGCGTGTATTCCTCCGCACTAGAGGTTAACGTCTAAGGCTATAATAAAATGTATTTATTGATTATTATTCCAAGTGAGAGGGCTTTCAAAAGCGCTCACTTTGCCGTGAATAGCCTATGATGACTCTGGCTCTGCTGTGTTACGACACTAAAACGAATATTTTCTGTATAAGTAGTGATACAGTCTCTTGCAGTCTGTTCGCGATAAAGTGAGCACTTTCGAAATCAACCTTAGAAAATAGTCACTGCCCCTGCCTGCATATATTTCAACGGGCGCACTGAGTGACATGCGTCCAGTAAGGTTGGTTATTATGGATGGAAAGTAGTTACATACCTTAACGTCGAATAAAAAATGTTAAGTAACCATTTGGGATTTCATAAATTATTTATTTACAATTATGTTTTTTTAAATGCTTCGAAGTGTAAAAATAACTAGATTTGTAAAATATTTATTTTTCTAATAATTGCACAGTTTCCCTGACTGACGCACTAATAAAGTGATGAGGCCCATGGCAATGTTAACTTTACGTAAGGCGGAAGAATACACAATATGCACACAAGTAGATGTCTAAAGTGCTCAGTTTACCGTTAACAGCCTATAATTGTGAATAGCGTGTAAGCACGGCTAGTAGAAAAGAAAAGAGGTACGGATGGCAGAGTGTCCGAAGCAGTTGTAGGCAAGCGAAGTAAGTACGGCGGTGGTGGTATGTTGCAGGTGAACAGGCCGCTGACGATGAAGAAGGAGGGCATCCAGACGCGCAACCGCAAGCTGTCATCCAAGTCGAAGAAGAAGAAGGGCGGCGGCGGCGGCGGCTGCCTCTCGCTGGGCGGCGTCATGTCGGACATGATGAAGCCTCTGGA
>NQII01010350.1:0-14953 GCA_002778355.1 Clitarchus hookeri | reverse complement strand
CACCACCACCACATGCCGTCGCTCGGCGGACTAGGCCTCGCGCCCGCCTCCAACGGCATGGTGAGTGCCCTCTCCCTAACCCCTCCGACACAGCGTAGCTCGTTGCTCATGGGAAAATATGCTATTTTATACAGGGTGTATCAGTACAGAGGTCACAAACTTTCAGGAGAGATAGAGTACACCTGGACGATCGGAGATCGCATAGCAATGCATGGTCGGAAACAGTTTCCTGGCGCGGTAGTGACGACACAAAACACACGAAAGGAAGGACACGAACACGAACCTCAATTTCTTCTTCTGGGGTTACGTCAAGGCACTGGTGTACGAAACTCCCGTTCACAGTGTTGAGGAACTTGTTGCACGCATCGTGGGAAGTCCGGGACACGCCCGGTATTTTCGCCAACGTCAGATCTTCAATGCGCCGGAGATGCGAGGCCTGCATCACGGCCCGGGGTCGTCATTTCGAACACCTTCTTTAATGTTTGCTGTACTAAGAAAATAAACATGCTTTCTCACCCTTGTACAACATTGCAGTGTGTTTTAAATGGGCCTACTCGTTTTTCTACGTAACTATTTATTATGCGTGTGTCCATCAACGAAAAAAAAAAACTTTTCAGACCAGGGCTGTTGAGTGCTTTCAAGACGTCACGCGGGGCCGCTGTGTCTGAGCGGTTAGACTTCTCGCCTCACTCCTAGGAGAACCGGGTTAAATTACCCCGGCCGGGCCACTCCCGGATTTTCGCATGTGGGAATCGTGCCGGACGATGCCATTGGTCGACGGATTTTCTCGGGGATCTCCCGTTTCCCCCACCCTTTCATTCTGGCGCTGCTCCATACTCACCTCAATCACCCTCACCGCCTCTATACACCTCGCTGTTAATAGCCGCCCAAATCTCTTCGCTCAATCATTGTAAGCGGTAGTGCCTATTTTAATTTAAAAAGAAACCTCTTATTTTAGAACGTAATGATTTTTTTCAGGACAGAAATTGAAGTCGATATTATGTTGTCGATCCATTAATTTGGTTACTGAAACATAAATGTGGTCGTTGAAATGTGTCAAAGTCAGCGAAAATCGCTGTAAGTAGCCAACCCTCTGTTTACAATATTTATTGTCCTTTAAGACAGTGTTTCGAACTGCAGCGACAATGCTGTAACTTCATCATTAGACTTCGGCGATTGTTCCGAAAAAATGCCACCAGAGACCAAAGAACGTAAAGCCTCCAATACGTGTTGGCATCGAACATTTTAGAACAATTAAATGCATTAGTGAACAGAGCTGCTGCTATCTGTTGCATGGGGGTGATACCACAACCAGGATTTGTTGCAGAAAATGCGCAAGCTATCTCGTGTTGATTTCTAGTGTATTCAGTACTGCCAATATAGCTTCCTTAAAATGTAAGTAGGGAGGATGGGGGTAAGGTCGTAAAGAATTTGACGCCCCCTAGTGCTGCAAAATGCGTCCCTTCCCAAATTTCTGTTTTGAAATCATCGAGTGTGTCTGCATTTAGACACACACACACACACACACCAACACACACATTGCTTCTGATTCTCAGTTGTGTATACAACTGTGCAGTCTAGATTGAAGCCGAAGAAGAACGCAAATGTTGCAGGTATCTAATAATGAGAAAGTTCAAGAGTTCAGAATGGCCAACCACGGATTGGCATAGGCCTATACTTCGAGGGGTAAAATAAACCCTAAATATCCCTTTAAAGTCCTTGCATTTAGAATACCTGAGTTCAGGGCCATAAAAAAACTCTTAAAAACTAAGAGAATCCTAGTATTTCCATGTCATAATACAACATAACATGAAAGTATCTGTGTTATTGGAACTAGCCAATGTTCTTTCATCTGGGTTATGTTGGCTGTATCGTGAACATGCATGCAATGTAGCTGCCAAATGCAGACAGGGCCTTATTGAAAATCTCCCGACAATTTTAATGATCAACTCATGATGTTTATGACATGTGAAGTGTCTGAAAACCAATACTGCTTAGATGTTTTGAATGGTGATTTCACCAAGATAAAATTTTTCGGAGCCAGAATGGATTGGTGGCTGCAAGAATAGACATAAACCTTGTTATAAAACTACGAATATTAATTTAGTACTGAAAAAAATGATTACTTTAACTAGTGTATTGGTGGTGGGTTTTTTGAAAATAAAATCCCTTTAATTGACATCTGATGTGTTTGTAAGAACCCTACTGACTTTTACAGTAGGGCAACTGCACTGTCGGGTAGAAACTCCCCCTGCCATAACGTTGTCTCAATCAACCCGTTCAGTCCCAAATTCATTTATGAGCTCAAGTGTTACAATTGTTGAATTTTTTGGTGGACACTTTACCTGAGTAGAGCATGCTTCTTGCTGTGGGTACTTTACCTGCGTAGAGCATGCTTCTTGCTGTGGACACTTTACCTGAGTAGAGCATGCTTCTTGCAACAATCGAACAACGTACTGCGTGTTCGTTGATTTCAGCATTTGCCATTCACAAATGACAGATGCGAAATCGTGAAAAAATAAATTTTCCTACAAGGCAAACGCTTAAAACACAGGCCACTGATTCCTTGTTGCGTGCAGTGCTGATCATAAACATCCTTCAATAGCAATGTGCCCTCGATCACATACACAGGGACTGAACAAGTTAACTAATAAAGGTTTAGTCGTATAATCTGCGGAGTGCACAGGTTACATATTGCCAGTGACTTGCTTGTGATGAGTTATGTTGCTTCCTTGCATGTTTTGAGTGGATGCTTGTTGATGTGCTGCAGTGAGTTTGATTGCCGTGGGCTGTTTTGTTGCAGGCGAGTTGGAGGTCCGAGTACGCGTGATAGCTCTCCGCCATGTTGGAACCTGAGAACCTGTTACACGTGACTCACGCGGCCGCCATGTTCGACACGCCGTGAAGGTGGCGCTTGCAAGCGCCCGGAGAGCGCAGGAACCTTCTGGAACACACCGCGTCGCGGAACACGCTGGAAACATCGAGAACCTTCTTCGAGACAAACATTCAACAGGACGATACAAAACTGATTCACTTCTAGAGTTGCTCTAACTATCAGTTCGCAAACGATTGTTTTCTCGGTTCCACTGACACACAGGTCCTCGAAGGACTTCTATAGAAGCCCCTTGCAGAAGGACAATGCGAGAGAGGATTCAAAAGTAATTTCTCAAAAAACATAATGTGTTACTTTACCTCGGTGGTGATGTGAAATGGGTTCCCATAACATTCAATGTGCCCATTGCTTTATTGACTGGCTTGAAACTAGAAGCACAAGTACAAAAGCTGTTGGAAAATAAATAAAAAAGATACTATTATCTGGGTGCAGTGTGTGATAAATACGTTCCCGAGCGTTAACTATGTGTGTTACAAGTGCAATGAAGATTTTCTAATTTTATGCCTTTTTTTTTTTTTTATTTTAAAAATTGTATTATAAGACTATGAAAATCAGAGTCAAGAGAAATTTAAGATATAACTGTACAGTAACGTTTTTTTTTTTTTTAAGTTAAATCCACGTGAAATGAGTTATTATGCTTGAAATCGGTTTTATACAGCTGTAAAGTAGGCAGAAATTAAGTTTCAGTCTAGTTATGAGAGTGTGATCGGTGTGATCGTTATTGTAAATTATTACCAAGCAAAGTGTGTTGCCATTCTGTTTAATGAACGGGAATAATTCCTTTCACAATCTTTTCATCTCAACCAGAAAATCTTACGCACCTTCACTATAACATAAACATACATTTGAATACTTTAAAATATACTGCGATATAAAGTTTTCTCTCTTTTAATAAAAATAAAGAGTGTTACAAGGTAAAGTGTCATTTTTAAGTGTTAGTCTGTTTTCGAGTTACATAGTCACATAGATTTGTAAAAAAAAATCCTCTGTAATTATATTTGTAAAATGCAATACTTAGCTACAATCGCTAAATCTAATTTTTAATTGAGGTGCATTATTTTGTGGTCACGTCACACCCAAAGTATGATTGTATTTTAAAAGAATTTGACTGTTATTTATTTAATAAAACAGAAAATCATTTTTGTAAAATAATTCTACAAAAAGCTAGCAATATTATATAGCTGTATTTAAAGACTAAATTTTCATGACGGTGCTAATGAAACGATTTCTTAGCAGTCTCAACTTAGATGTGTCTATTTATAGAAATGTTCAGTATCTATTAAACAATCCAGTAAAATATTAAAAAGTCTTGAAACCGACCTAAACATTACACACTCGGTAGTTTCCATTNGGGGGGGGGGGAAATCAACTGTTCTCTCGGATAGCTATAGATTTGTCCGCATGTCAATGTTTTGCATTGGGTAGTGTATAATTTTAACAAGCTACAGGTTAGTTTTGTTCTTTTCCTTCATGGAACCTGTTTTTCTCTAAATACAGCTGTACATATTGAAGCAAATAAAAACATGTTAATGTTGTGCTGTTAAGCGTAATGTGTTTTTGGTGTGAAAAATTTCCATAAGTTTAGAGTTTATCTTTGCAATGAGACTCTTCAAATCACCAGCAAGCAACAAAGCAACTACTGTGTGATACTACACTGATGATTAAAAAAACTGGGGAAATTTTTAAATCCGAATTTAAAATTTTTGCAATTTGCAACTGAATGGTTCAAATATTCATTTTAAACAAATTTAAAGAACATTTTCTTTAGCCAGAAAAATCATAATAGTATTTTACCTTTTTATAAAGGACCACTGTGAGCAAAGAGAAGTATAACATAATGTATATTTCAGTCATGTTTATGTAAATTGCATAAATTGAGAAAATTGACAGTATGTGAGGTGATGGTTATCATTGTCTTTCCCAGCCCAACTTTCTCCTCAATCCCTAAACATGCATATGTGTAATTTTTATTTTGCGTATTGCGTGGCGGTAAATTCCTCAAAATAAATACAGAACTGCCAGTGTTTGAAAACCGTAAGACAACTTATGTATTAAGCATACAAATAAGATTGTTATGTTATACAAATACATGAGCCTCTTGTAGTATTGGATCAGTCTCAAACAACATATTTATTTTCAGCCACAATTCAGGAGAAGGGAGGACAAAACTGTTAGCCAAAAAATATTCACTGAAAAAAAAAAAATTTGTCGTAGTATAAAATTCTCAGTTGAAACAATCATTTTCAAATGTTGGAAGTGCAAAAAAAAATTATTTTGTAATTAACGGAACTGCTTGGTATTGATAACAAAAAGGGTGTTTAATTTGCAATATCGCAATTGTGTAGGTCCAGCAACTACAAAAAATTAATTGTAGGCATAAATCTATTTAATTGTACGTACTGTGAAAAATGTATGTATTTTTGTATTGATTTTTTTTTCTCAGCATACGACCAGTGGAAATTGCGGGAATTAAAGTTTCGAATAAGTAACCTTTAGTGTTATATTACAATAGAAACTTAAGTTTAAGACGACTCATGGACTGCAAGGCAAAAGTATTCCACTACCCTTCTGGGTCTACCCTGCATAATAACAGCTTTTATGGGAAATTGCAATACATATTCAGGTGTAAAAATGCTCTATTTACTCTCCTCAAAAATATTCAAACTATGATTTTGGTAGAAGCATACATTCTTCATATTATATTAAATAAATATTAATCTTCCAATCTGGCAATGTGTGTACATTTCAAGTTCTTCGTATTCTATTCGTCTATGAGAAGGAATAAAGAATCGTTGAGCAGAATATTAACATGTACCTTCACCAACGTGACAGTAAACTCGTAGTCAATAAATGCATAAAAAATATTTATATGATTTTACGGGAGCGCAGTATAAGAAAAAAAAGGAACATTCGAACATTTGTATAAACAATATGGATAATGAACTCATAAACAGTACCAACAAAATTTGTGGGGGACTTCTTAGAATAAGTCTAATGTTAAAACATTAGAATTAAGCACAACCAATGAAAAAATGCCCCAGTTCAGCATTAGACTTTATGCTTAAGTCTTGGGGGAAATACACAACCCAGTCAAATCGACTGAGAGCATTCAAGTGTGGGTATTTTGCATGACTGCTAATATCATGTAAACAATAAACATAAATTTTTTTATCATTTATACGAGTAATATGTCTCATATGTGAACACGTGAACTAGGTTAAATGAACGATAAAACATGAAGATAGGGGTTAGGTAGCATATGTCAAGTTTAGGACAGTTCGTTCGAAGCTTGCAACCGACTGTTGAAACTGTTCTAGAGCGAAATTATTTTTCTACTTTCAAAGGATGTTTTATAATTTCATGAAATTATATCGATGATAATTTGGTAAAGATACCAAATCACTTTGAAAAATAAACTACGTGTGTTTTTAGCGTTAATCAAATATAATTTTTTTCACAAAAATTTCAAAAAAGTAATTTTTAACACAAAGTTTGCTCTCAGCTGAAGCGTTGGATCAAAGTCACAAGAGTGGGATAAACGAACGTGCGTAACGAGGACCACACGTACAATCGCCGTGACTGTCCGCGAGCGACTGACTGAACAGGAAATGCAGTCTGGCCAACAGCAACCAAGATGGCGCCGCGGGGCCAGCAGCGCGGGACATTTAAATTTAGAAGTCCAATAAAACAAGTCTCACAAAGTCAACATTTCTGAAGCAACACTTCTCACACACACACACGCGCGTAGCCACAAGCCAGGTCACTACACACATGATAACTAATTCCAAGAAATATTCGTCATAATATTTTTATTACGTGACCAGTTATTTTGAAATGTAGCTCAAAGTATTACTTTTGCACCTTTTTGAGATTCGTATGAACAAAATATATAAATGTACAATTACTATAATTCATTTCATTTGTTTTTGAAATGTTGTCTTGCATTGTCACATTTTTATGAGGCTATTATTTGTCATCACAGAGAAAAAAAGATGAAAATTATTTTAACCCATTCAATGCCTTTAAGTAAGAAAAACTTGGCTTTTTAATTACAGCGTGGGAAATGTGGTGGACTACCAAGGTGCAAGAGTTCCTCTACAGATTATCTCAGAGACATTTCTTGGCCCTTCTTCCCCTTAAAATTCACCCCCTCCATCCAAACAATAAATATAATTACATGAAATGTATTTAAGTTTAATTTTTTAAATGTAATTTCTACAATGTGCTAATGCAATAAATATTTTTGAACACACATATACCCCGTAGGCCTAAATAATGAGTGGCAACCTGCATCGCTATTGGAATGGATACACAGGACCACAGCCGGAATGACAACCATGACCTGCCCAACATGAGCCGATCACTCACAAGTCTGATCTCAGATCCCTTGTTCGACCATTGAACGCGAAGGGCGGTAGTGAAGGAACAAAGCCTTGAAGAGAAGTTCTACTCCTTTATTTTGGAGGCCCGGCACAATGTAACACTGGAAATTTACTCCGCGACACACCTAAGTGGCGTACATTTTTGACCTGCCGCACGATGGTGCCACGGGCGATATAGTGTAGTGCATTCGTGGTTACTTACAACTATGCCATGTTAAAGTTCTACTTTCGAGTGGTTCCTCCGCCTCATACAAAGTAAGCTTAAATAATAATTTTCCATCAGTACTATTTCTTACTAGGGATTACCAACACACTTAGTTTCTCTTCGGTTTTTATCCATTATAAATTGAGTATTAAGACTTGTTTGAGAAACCGTCAAGCACCTCGTACATGGGGGGATTTTTCAAAGGTTTGATTCAAAAAGAGGCTGTGATTAGGCTATAGAGCCTTAGGGATAGGGAGAATTTTGAGCTGCGGTGAGCCAGTCTTAGACCTTCTGCAGCCTTGACGATGCCCCAACGCGTTTTACCGCCGCACTTCCGCCTGTCTCGGCCGGTGGTACGCCCACACGCCGCCAGAGAAAATCCAAAACTGCGGAAACACGGCTAAGGCAGTCCGCAAACTTTCGTCCCACTGCGAGACAGACTGTCACCTGCTGTGATCCCTACCTCAATCGCCTCTCCTGGGCGACCCCCAGACTACGATGTCGACACCCCCGTGTCTACCGGATGTCCTTCCACTGGCAGCAACTAGCGGGCCAAGTCTNTCCGCAAACTTTCGTCCCACTGCGAGACAGACTGTCACCTGCTGTGATCCCTACCTCAATCGCCTCTCCTGGGCGACACCCCCGTGTCTACCGGATGTCCTTCCACTGGCAGCAACTAGCGGGCCAAGTCTGCAAAGTCTACCCACTGCTCGAGGCCGTAGCAAAGTCTACCCACTGCTCGAGGCCGTAGCAAAGTCTACCCACTGCTCGAGGCCGTAGCAAAGTCTACCCACTGCTCGAGGCCGTAGCAAGCATATTTTACCAGTAGGGATTCATCTTAAAAACTGGCTTTTCTTTTACATACCCTTCCGACTTCTTTGTCCACGCCCATTAGCAAGCAAATAGTCTTTGGTGTCCGAGATTTTTAATTAAACTGATTTTTTACAAGATAGAATATAATATTACTGATTCTCAAATATTAGTAATAGTGTTATATCTCCTACAGTCAGTCTTGGGAAGTAATTAATAATTTATTATACATCGTAAACTTCTAGAAAACGTCGGTTGATTTATATTTTATAATTTTTTTTTTAATGTTGCAGATCTAATTTTTGCAAAATCATATCTAAAGGACACAAGGTCTGTTGTTAATTAACCTAATAATCCGTGTGTTTTGTGGTCGTGTACAGGGACGGGAAAAAGGTTTTATGCTTTCAATAGTAGGGTACTCGCAACCTACATTGTCTTGTAATGTTCACCTCATGCCGAATGCACGCCTGATATTATGGTCGACACTGAAGTGGAAGTACTATTGTAAACTGAACTCTAATGCCATTTCACGAGATGACTTGAAAAATAAAGAAAACAAGGAACCCAGAACATAAGAATGATCAGGGAGTCCGTGTGATTAATCATAATCGTAGTAGGAGTCCTTATAACTCCAGCCGTGGAGGGGAGGGGGGGTCAGACTCAACCGTTTTAGACCTACATTAATTTACGATTTTACGTGATGAAAATGAGAAATATTTTAATCCGTGCTTTACTTAATTTAATACTGCTCTTGTTTTACTATCACGACCAATGAGTTGTAGAATTTGTGTTCGGCTGTAGTAATACGAGCTATTCACAGCCTAGAGCAGGAACATGTACACGCGAGTCACATGCAAACTGAACACTTCTCTAACTACCTGTTGTGAGTAATAATAATTAAAATGAACAGCAAAACCACACACGAAAATATAGATAAGAGCAGAATTCCAATACATCCTGCGACAGCTGTAGGCTGCCGCCAGCGTGGCTGAGGTGATAGGATAGGACGATTGGCAGGAGTGCGTTATATTTGGTTTGTTGAAGTTGTGAAGTAAGAGAACATACCTTACAATTATTTATTGTTTGCTGGTTGTAGTAATGCGTGTATGTTGTGAAACAGACGACCCTGTTCAACCCTGACCTATCCCACCGCGCCCTCAGCCAGATACCTCGATACCTGTCACATTGAATGGAGTGGAGAGCGAAGAGATTTGGGCGGCTCTTGACATCGAGAGCCGGCGAGAGTGAAGCGAGGTGAGTATGTAGCAGCGCCGGAATGTAAGGACGTGGGGAAATGGGAGATCCCCGAGAAAACCCGCCGCACCAGCGGGATCGTCCAGCACAGTTCCCACGTGCGAAGATCCGGGAGCGATCCGACCGGGAATGGAACCCGGTTCGCCCAGGCGGGAGACGAGTAGTCTGACCACTACACCACCGCGGCCCCTGTCACACTGAAGCCGACTACAGTGTCTGACCGCGAGTTAGTGGAGCAGTACAGTACACAAGGGACGCATTCAGAACATTGTCTTGGTTACGGAACTGTGTTGTGCCTCGTTATACATTCTTGTGACAGTAAATAATCTGCCCCCTCGCAGCCCAGTTCCTTTCAATTGACCAGCAAAAGGAAAGTGCAAATACTATTTCGCTATGCAATGAGATAAATCATCACGGAAATAAAAAGTTTTTTTTGTTGGTAAGCTTGCAAGTACTCGTACGTATTTTCGCAAATTTTCATCCTGGGCTGGATCAATTATAAGGGGAGGGGAACTTTCTCTTTTTTCCCACCCCTTGACTCCGCCACTGACCTGCGCAGGTTAGCTTACTTCTCTCCACAAAGGATTCAGAGCCGGTCAGTGCTGCGGCCATTGAACTATACTTTCCGTCGTTTCCTAAGTCTCGAGCGAAGCTGGTCAGCGGAATACTTCTGGATGTCCTGTTTATTGTAAGCATACGCTGTATATAAATATTGGTATTGTCGTAAAAAAGCAGCAGAGTAAAGAAAAACATGTTCGAAGAATAATAATTTTAACGATACGAGTGTTTCTGTAAAAAGTTATATTTATATATTTTTTCCAAAATTTAATACTTTGTGTTCTGAACCTCTGCAAAATTGCAAAAATATCTTCCTACTAATTCAATCACATTTTCGGACACTCATGAAAACGGTCACCCATATTATTTTTAAATTGTGACATACTCGATACACCAGGTATTTATCAAGTCTAGATATCCTAGGCAATCTACTTGGAGACATAAATTAAATTTACCCTAAAAAGAAATGAACACATTTTCCTCTCAAAAGCCTTCCAAAATTTACGTGATTTTAAGCAAATGTTTATAAAAACTAAACTGTCTCGGAACTCCCATACTGTCCCCTTAACTAATACAATACTACTCATTGTAATCTGAAGTCCAGGACCTGCTGATGAGTATGCAACTTACCCTGAATTACATAGAGGAAAATTCANCGAGGCCGTAGCAAAGTCTACCCACTGCTCGAGGCCGTAGCAAGCATATTTTACCAGTAGGGATTCATCTTAAAAATTGGCTTTCCTTTTCCATACCCTTCCGACTTCTTTGTCCACGCCCGTTAGCAAGCAAATAGTCTTTGGTGTCCGAGATTTTTAATTAAACTGATTTTTTACAAGATAGAATATAATATTACTGATTCCCAAATATTAGTAATAGTGTTATATCTCCTACAGTCAGTCTTGGGAAATAATTAATAATTTATTATACATTGTAAACTCCTAGAAAACGTCGGTTGATTTATATTTTATAACTTTTTTTTTTTAATGTTGCAGATATCATTTTTGCAAAATCATATCTAAAGGACACAAGGTCTGTTGTTAATTAACCTAATAATCCGTGTGTTTTGTGGTCGTGTACAGGGACGGGAAAAAGGTTTTATGCTTTCAATAGTAGGGTACTCGCAACCTACATTGTCTTGTAATGTTCACCTCATGCCGAATGCACGCCTGATATTATGGTCGACACTGAAGTGGAAGTACTATTGTAAACTGAACTCTAATGCCATTTCACGAGATGACTTGAAAAATAAAGAAAACAAAACTCCAGCGGGGGGGTCAGACTCAACCGTTTTAGACCTATATTAATTTACGATTTTACGTGATGAAAATGAGAAATATTTTAATCCGTGCTGTACTTAATTTAATACTGCTCTTGTTGTACTATCACGACCAATGAGTTGTAGAATTTGTGTTCGGCTGTAGTAATACGAGCTATTCACAGCCTAGAGCAGGANATCACGACCAATGAGTTGTAGAATTTGTGTTCGGCTGTAGTAATACGAGCTATTCACAGCCTAGAGCAGGAACATGGTCTACGAATCAAACACCCACAAGGAACTGAGCCTTTCAGAGTACTCTGAAAGTAAAAAATAACCTTCATTATCTTTATGTACATAATTGTGTACACTGGGTCTGAATAGTGTTTGTTAGGTCGTGCACAGGCCGAGCGAAACATGTACACGCGAGTCACATGCAAACTGAAAACTTTTCTAACTACCTGTTGTTAGTAATAATAATTAACACGAACAACAAAACCACACACGAAAATATAGATAAGAGCAGAGTTCCAATACATTCTGCGACAGCTGTTGGCTGCCGCCAGCGTGGCTGAGGTGATAGGATAGGACGATTGGCAGGAGTGCGTTATATTTGGTTTGCCGAAGTTGTAAGAGAACATACCTTACAATTATTTATTGTTTGCTGGTTGTAGTAATACGTGTATGTTGTGAAACAGACGACCCTGTTCAACCCTGACCTATCCCACCGCGCCCTCAGCCAGGAACCTCGATACCTGTCACATTGAATGGAGTGGAGAGCGAAAAGATTTGGGCGGCTCTTGACATCGAGAGCCGGCGAGAGTGAAGCGAGGTGAGTATGTAGCAGCGCCGGAATGAAAGGACGTGGGGAAATGGGAGATCCCCGAGAAAACTTGCCGACCAGCGGCATCGTCCGGCACGATTCCCACGTGCGAAGATCCGGGAGCGATCTGACCGGGAATGGAACCCGGTTCGCCCAGGTGGAAGATGATTAGTCTGACCACTACACCACCGCGGCCCCTGTCACACTGAAGCCGACTACAGTGTCTGACCGCGAGGTCTTTACGCGAGTTAGTGGAGCAGTACAGTACACAAGGGACGCATTCAGAGCATTGTCTTGGTTGTGCCTTGTTATACATTCTTGTGACAATAAATAATCTGCCCCCTCGCAGCCCAGTTCCTTTAAATTGACCAGCAAAATGATAATGCAAATACTATTTCGCTATGCAATGGGATAAATCATCACGGAAATAAAAAGTTTTTTTTGTTGGTAAGCTTGCAAGTACTCGTACGTATTTTCGAAAATTTTCATCCTGGGCTGGATCAATTCTGNCGGAAATAAAAAGTTTTTTTTGTTGGTAAGCTTGCAAGTACTCGTACGTATTTTCGAAAATTTTCATCCTGGGCTGGATCAATTCTGAGGGGAGGGGAACTTTCTCTTTTTTCCCACCCCTTGACTCCGCCACTGACCTGCGCAGGTTAGCTTACTTCTCTCCACAAAGGATTCAGAGCCGGTCAGTGCTGCGGCCATTGAACTATACTTTCCGTCGTTTCCTAAGTCTCGAGCGAAGCTGGTCAGCGGAATACTTCTGGATGTCCTGTTTATTGTAAGCATACGCTGTATATAAATATTGGTATTGTCGTAAAAAAGCAGCAGAGTAAAGAAAAACATGTTTGAAGACTAATAATTTTAACGATACGAGTGTTTCTGTAAAAAGTTATATTTATATATTTTTTCCAAAATTTAATACTTTGTGTTCTGAACCTCTGCAAAATTGCAAAAATATCTTTCTACTAATTCAATCACATTTTCGGACACTCATGAAAACGGTCACCCATATTATTTTTAAATAGTGACATACTCGATACACCAGGTATTTATCAAGTCTAGATATCCTAGGCAATCTACTTGGAGACATAAATTAAATTTACCTTAAAAAGAAATGAACACATTTTCCTCTCAAAAGCCTTCCAAAATTTACGTGATTTTAAGCAAATGTTTATAAAAACTAAACTGTCTCGGAACTGCCATACTGTCCCCTTAACTAATACAATAATACTCATTGTAATCTGAAGTCCAGGACCTGCTGATGAGTATGCAACTTACCCTGAATTACATAGAGGAAAATTCANTCATTGTAATCTGAAGTCCAGGACCTGCTGATGAGTATGCAACTTACCCTGAATTACATAGAGGAAAATTCAAGAGGTCCCCTCCCCAAGCGGGAGTCTTACTTCGTTACGTTTTTAATAAGAACGAATCAGGATTTATTATTTCAAATATTNCTCCCCTCCCCAAGCGGGAGTCTTACTTCGTTACGTTTTTAATAAGAACGAATCAGGATTTATTATTTCAAATATTCAAACATGCACAGAGGTCACTATAGTCTTTGATTGGTCCACGTCAGCGACTCGGAAAACGCTGCTATACTTCGCGTCGACACCAGCGCTCGCGGCGGCGACTCAGGAAACCTCCCGCCTTGCATAGGCCGCGGCCGGCCAGTGCACCTCCGGGTCGTGATTCCCCCTCAACAAAACCCCTCCTTCTCAAGATCTATTGACCGGTATTCTTGCGTCAGTTGAATGGTACTAAGAATTGTTACATACACCATACCCTACACGGTACGTCAATTTGTACTGCCGCTAATTTTAAACATCACAATGACTTCGATAAAATAACTAATTTCCGTAATTTCGCTGCCAGCTTAAATGCTAGGGATATTCTTGTCAGCGTTTATGTAAAAACACATACATTTGTAGACGGTAATTTTTNGCTGCCAGCTTAAATGCTAGGGATATTCTTGTCAGCGTTTATGTAAAAACACATACATTTGTAGACGGTAATTTTTATCTTCGGAAGTTTATTTCAAAGTGATTGGTCGAACTCAGTCGTCACGTGCTTTTCACACTGTGCAATGACACAGTTGTGCGACTGAGTACCAGAGTTTTGGGCCATGTAAATAGCGTAATGAAATATAAAGCCAGCATTGCGTAAGGTTACCCAGCTTCTACAAGTCCTGCGGAACGAGCTGGTATACCAGTTGCAATGCGAGCTGGTATGCCAGTTGCAATGCGAGCCGCCAATGGAAAATTCCTATTACACGACAGCAGTTGGCTTACTGGCATTTGACGCTCTCGGTGGGCGCGCTGCGGATAGTTCGTCGTAGTAAATATGAACCCACTTGTAGACTTGCTCGTACTAGCGTAGGCCTGTTGAAAACACAATCTGGCACGTCTTAATATTGCTCTTTTACTGTTGACCGTTACATCAATTCAATCCTTACTGATGCAGTTTCATTTTTTTTTTTTTTAATGATAATGTTCCGTCACGGGAGTATGCAAGTATTATTTTTAATTTTGACACAACAATTTCTAACAGTTCACAAAATGTAGTTATTTTCCTTAATGCGCCATGTTATTTTTCGCATTTAACGTTTTATGAGGAAAATATTATGTCCGGCGGAATTATAAGCTAGAGTTACTTGAGACCAAATGGCGCAACTTTCCCGCTGCGCTACCAGTTGTTACGAACTAGCTTTTCAGCCAATTCGTACATGAAAGATTATGAGAGAATGCTGGGGACGTAACTCAAATAA
>NQII01010349.1:7064-38916 GCA_002778355.1 Clitarchus hookeri | reverse complement strand
GTTGCCACAATAAATAAAACAAGTATCTGCATTTCATGTTAATTCATTTGGTATTTATTAAATACTGTGTTACATGTAAGTTCACTATAATTTGTCAATTCTAGAAAAGTAGCATGGCCACAATGTATCCTTCCATCACAACTGTTCTGTCTATGATAAAACGTGTGTAAACCAATGTCATGATCAATGTAGGTTACCATTCAAATGATATGTATTTCTGTTATGGCATAGTTATACTGCTGGGGCTGTGTTTATTTTACTGTGGGTGGAGGGGGTAGAAACTTTAGCATTGTTTTGCAGTTTGTCTTACGAGACCGTATCATTTTGAATTACATATTGTTTTAATGGACCAGTGGAAAATTTTGCTTATTCATTAGTAACATTGAAATGATTAATAACAGGAAAATTTTAACCTCACCAAATAAAGAAAATGCAATAAATATTTTGTGGTTTGTACCAATGTCAATAATAAACATATTCAGTACATAAATATTTTTGGCAAAGTTAAATTTTCCATCTAATAAACATGTTATTTTTACATTACAAAACAGAGCTGAAATGGTGGTTTTCTATCAGGCCTCATACATTTCAAACATTTAAATAACGGTTTCAAAATACGTCGTCTACAAACCACAATGTCTTGCTGTTTGTAATTGATATTTGCAGTTTCTGAACACGTGATATTCTACGTCAATCCTTGAACATGTTTGTCTGTCACTTATACAAAATAATTGGCAAAACCATTCAATAAATGACACTTCACCGGTTTCCCGAAACTAATAAATTGCAGAATGATAATCAACGGTGCCGCTTTGGCGCTTCATGGCAGTATGAAAAATGGCAAGCCAAGCCATACATGTGTCAATAATATTACATTTAACGCAAGAAAACACACTAAAAAGCACCCCTACAGCCAACTATCATTAAGTACTGATACTATATTCCTTTAACACCAGTACGGTACTCGCATAAATGTGATTAAACAAATCACATGCACAGTGGTGTTCACCAAACTGGGAACGCTTCACTGATCATAAGTGTCCGCATGTTCCACCATAGTTGCTAAACACATGTTTAGACCATAAATGTTTTATGTATAATTTAAGTTTTGAATTACAACTTCTAGTTCTGAGTATGTACTATTTTCTTCCGTAATTATCGTCAATATCGCCAACATAACATACATCCTGCAACAACTCATCAGCTGATGCAATACTTTGCAAATGAGAGAATTTTCTGTTTACATTGTCTGTTAAAATTTTGTCTACTTATATGAAATGCAGTTTATATATTTTTAAGTTGTAGCAGAAGCAAATTTAAGCATTCTGAATTCTGTACAGGTTTTTTTATAGAGGCCTGCAAACAATCCAGTACATTAATTTATATAATATGGCAATTTATATTATAAGATATTGCAAGATTAATATTTGCAATTTCAAGGGTGTTTGCAATATATATTTGAATTTTTTAAGGATTTTTCAGGTGGTATTAAGATTGTGATTAATAATTTTGAAAAATACTTAGTCTAATCCATAATATTGCTGGGTAAAATGCTCAAGTTTCTGTGTTTGTCACATTCTGGAATGACTACACCACTTTCCATGACATTTTTTTTTGATCCAGTCAACATCTCAGCACTTTTGGTGATAAGCTATAGATTGTTTTTGTTACACCATTCTGCGACCTATGACAGTTTTTTATACCGCCTGTCACCTCCAATATGTTATTTGTTTACATGATTCATAAATGTAATATATAACTGGAGAACACCAGGGACCCAGTACAGTCTCNTTTACATTATATGTAATGGTAATATATAACTGGAGAACACCAGGGATCCAGTACAGTCTTATGGAACTCCAGCTGTAGGTAATATATAACTGGAGAACACTATGGACNCGCCTGTCACCTCCAATATGTTATTTGTTTACATTATACGTAACAGTAATATATAACTGGAGAACACCAGGGACCCAGTACAGTCTTATGGAACTCCAGCTGTAACCACTTCCTTTGTTGATGTCACTAGTTTTGTTGACGTACATTGCAACTTCCTGGTACCGACAGTTAGTGCAACTTGTTATTCACTCGTGTGAGCTATTATAAAGATCTGTAGCTGAAAGTCTGCCAGGCAGAACTGAGTGGCTTATTGTATTAAACACCTTTGAGAAGTCCAAGAAAATAGTTTATTTGGAGTCATCCATGGCTTTGTAAATGTGAAGTATCAGTTACAGCCTGAAGCAACATGAATGTGTGTAAGGAATAATGTAAGGTGCGCACAGTTGTATCACATGTTTATAATACCATCCAGACTCATTGCATTTAAAGTGTAATAATGTTATAAACCCTGAATTGTGTAATGTGTCTGGCACGGAGGTGGTTATATTCATCGTGCATAACATGTGACTGCTGCTTGTTCCAGTACAGNAAGGAATGATGTAAGGTGCGCACAGTTGTATCACATGTTTATAATACCATCCAGACTCATTGCATTTAAAGTGTAATAATGTTATAAACCCTGAATTGTGTAATGTGTCTGGCACGGAGGTGGTTATATTCATCGTGCATAACATGTGACTGCTGCTTGTTCCAGTACAGTGCAGTGGCTATTACTCGTCTACTGTTCAGAAGTACCTCTCACTTCATTACGCAGTTCTAGAGGCTTGGCTATAGAAAATAATCCTGGTTCATCAATGTGAAATTGTTTAGAGAGATTCCAGTTTTTTACTGTCCCTTCTGGGTATAACAATAAGCAATGTTAAGAACTGCAAGNCATCGTGCATAACATGTGAGTGCTGCTTGTTCCAGTACAGTGCAGTGGCTATTACTCGCCTACTGTTCAGAAGTACCTCTCACTTCATTACGCAGTTCTAGAGGCTTGGCTATAGAAAATAATCCTGGTCCGTCAATGTGAAATTGTTTAGGGAGATTACAGTTGTTTACTGTCCCTTCTGGGTATATCAATAAGTAATGTTAAGAATTGCAAGTTTTCTCTAATAGAGACTAAACATGATTTTGCAGATATCTATAGTGATTATGTGTGTCATTTGTATATATTATAAACAGTTTCTGCACTATGTAATTTCCTTTTGTGGTTTGTTGGAAGACATCTGTAGTACAAGGTTTTTTTTATTTTTACATTTTACATATGCTACCAGTCCACATTTGTTAAATAATGGTGAATTGCTGTATTAAATAAGTGTACTTTAGTTTTGATGTTATTGGTTAGGGGCAATTCATCCCACNCAAATAATGGTGAATTGCTGTATTAAATAAGTGTACTTTAGTTTTGATGTTATTGGTTAGGGGCAATTCATCCCACTATTGTGATGTAGCTCAGAAATAAGAGAAAATCTTGTAGTATTGAACTGTTTACAGCAGCGGGAGGCTAGCTTGTATAGCAGGCAGGTGTAGTATGCTAATATATGCTTAATGATATGCTGTAGCCCAGATAGTTTTTTGTATGTTTGTTTAATCAAAAAATATTCAAAAACTTTGATATTGTATGTTACATATTGTTGTTATGCCAATATTTTGATCATTATTCCAAGAAATTGACAGCACTATTGCTTTGTAACAAATTCATGGAAGTACTAAGAAACAGGTGTAATGAAATCCATTATCCCATATTATTTAATGCTGTTTGGTTTAATTGTAAAATTCAGAAACTTTACTATATGTCATTTTATTAAATTCATTAGCCCAGATTGTGTTACTTATGTTTATTTAATCATAAAAAATTCAGAATATTTTATATATATTGCATGAAGTTGGGGCAACAACATTTTGAACACTATTACTGAGAAACTGATAGCATTTACCCCACACAATAAAAATTCAGGGAGATAGTATTAAGTATTCTTAATTTAATACAGTAGCCCAGATTACAAAGTAACTTTGTTTAGACAAAAATATTTAAAACTTAAATGTGGTGTGTTACCTTATATAATGGCAACATTTTGAATGTTATTTACAAGTTACTCGTCACGTCTACATCTCAGGGAGATGCTAATTAATATGCATAATTAAATCTAGTAGCCCTAATAATGTTAAGTAGTTTCTTGTAGCAAAAAAGAAATTCAGAAACTTTGATATTTTTTAATTACTAAGCCATAAGATGTAACTCAATCTAGGCTACTAGATTTCATTATACATCTTTATATGTGTGTCAAATTTTTCTGAGTGGTACATGCCTTCAGTTTCTGAGTAATAGCTATAGCATTCCAAATGATGTCACATCCACGTAAACGAACATACTATATCAACGTTTCTAAATTTTCTGGATTGAAAGAATCCATGTAATATAATTGGGGCTACTGGATTTAATTATGNACTATATCAACGTTTCTAAATTTTCTGGATTGAAAGAATCCATGTAATATAATTGGGGCTACTGGATTTAATTATGCAAATTCATTAGTACCTCTCAAAATTTTCAAATAGGAGAGACCATTTTCCATTCTCTATAATTTGTGATCTGTTTCTGGACTGAGTTAAATTTAATTTATATCAANATAATTTGTGATCTGTTTCTGGACTGAGTTAAATTTAATTTATATCATTTCTTCCAATACAATGCTCTTTTGTGGTAACTTTATTTAATTCTTCACAAACATCTCAATATCCGTTAGTGTTTTTTTTCTAAATAATTTACAACAAATGCACATTATTCTACCACCGGAAGTCTCGTCTAGCACTTGCTGGCCTATCAGACTATGTCTCAGTGAGGTAAGCCAGTAAGGGCTGTGCTACTGGAAACCCAGTCATGTAGAGAGCTCCACAACCTTCGTTCAAGGCCAGGTGGAGGTCAGTGCTTGTGCAACTAGCATGCACGTGGCAGTTGAAAACCACTTGCTGGATTTGTTATGGTGTGTGGCATTTTCTATGGTTCTAATGTTGGCAGAGAATATTGTATCTCATCTTCAGTAAGTCAGAGGACAAGGGGATGAAAACGTTGGTTTTTAGCACGTTATAGGCTACAATTAAGAAAATGTACCAATTCTTCTAAAATTATTCCTTTATAAAAAATATGGAGTTTATTTTTGTGCTTCACAATTGCTGCAAATTGCATGTGCAGTATTTCTTTTGAAAGGGTAGGGTAGGGTGTTTCTGTATGATCTCAAAATTCTTTTTGAAGTATTATTGAACCAATAGTTTATAGCAATATTTTTCTTTTTTGAGATTGTGTACTTTTTCCACTGGATCATGGTTTTTTTCTTTATTTAGTGCTGTGGGCTAATATTAGAAAATCTGAAATTTGTACATAATAAAGTACTGTGTGTGGTGGATAATTTTAGTTAATAATTTTAATATTGAGATTGAAGTGGTTTAAAAGACACGGCCTTGGAAAACTCATGAAGTATTAAATTACAGGACTTACATATATTAAGTTATATATATATATATAAATTTATATTTTTCAAGTAATTTTTTTCTGATGGAGTGTGTAAAACTGACACTTAAAATGTAAATGCGCGTGGTTGCCAACTACAATTATTTTTGTTGTGTTTCAGGTGGAGGCTAAAGAGGAAATAGAAATATTTGATGAAGTTATAGAACAGGAGGCAGGCTCTCCCCAACCAGCCGCAGTGTTCGATGCACACAGTAGCAATGACCAGGTGAGTGTGGAGACTTCCTCCAGTACAGTTCATTGTTATGAGCCGTAAGTTGTAGCTCACGGTGTGTTTCCCTAGCACAGTGCATTCTGGACCTTACTCCAGTATGTTAACCAGAGATATGTCACTTAGCTGGTGGTTATGTGGCAGCCACAACTACCCTCCTACCAAGGTGACGTGTGGCTATCAGCAAGGTGGGAAACGTTGCCTCTTTATTCCGTTGTCATCCAAAAATAATTCTTAATACAAAACATGATTATTTTACCACAGTATCACATAATTTCAATAACACAGGTTACATATTATATATATATTGCAATTTTTAAAACAACCATAACTATATTTTGATAGTAACTAGTATTTTTTTATGCCTACCTCTTGCTTATCTGTATATTGATAAAGTTATTGGAAGATTTTTGGGATGGTTAACGACAATATATCTGCTGGATCTTTACCAACTCGGCTTTGTCGAAAGTGAGGAGTCTTGCAGATGGTCCAAGTGGAGTAGGATTTCTTACTTTTAACAAAACATTACTTAGTGGCACTGGACATTCATCTTTCTTCTTTCCAGATTCCTCTGGTCACTGGAGCCCTTTAACTGGACCATGGGGATGCATAAACGACACAGTAATGTCTTGTAACTCTTGAGATATACCAGTGATCTGCCCCATCCACCAATTCTGTTCATAAACACAACCAACAAACTTACCTACTTGGAAATTGTTTATTGAGTAATGTATTTTAACCTGACTAGATGTTTCAACTTTTTCAATTTTATCTTTAATTTTGTATCCCATGTAAACTTAGTTTTTAACCAGCTAATAATGTTTTAATTGTATTCCTACAACCGGTTTGACAGTAGCCCATTATTTTTCCGGAGATGTTCTATAGGTTTGAACAGTTTTACTTTCAAGAACCAATAGTGTTAGCTTTGAAGATTAAACTTTGTTGCAATGTGCATACACCTCTTGCATCATGTGGACTTCTGCCATGCCCATTAGCAGGAAATAATCCATTTTTTCCCACAGTTTGGTTATTACTTATAGTTCATATAGTTGAAACTTATTATTAAAATGTCCAGCAGCCCCATCTGTAACGTAAACAATTGAACTCAAAAATTCCAACTGACAAAACTTAGAAATGCCATGTTTTATTATCTCTATAGCACAGAGAGCATGAGCTGTGTCATNAATCCATTTTTTCCCACAGTTTGGTTATTACTTATAGTTCATATAGTTGAAACTTATTATTAAAATGTCCAGCAGCACCATCTGTAACGTAAACAAGTGAACTCAATAATTCCAACTGACAAAACTTAGAAATGCCATGTTTTATTATCTCTATAGCACAGAGAGCATGAGTTGTATCATCAGATACTACAACAACACTTTATTTCTTTACCAAAATATGCAACACAGGTTAAGAGTGAAATATGGACATTTTGCCAGTGGGAAGTTTGGATTTCATCAGGTAATACAATTCACCAGTTCTCAGCAAAATCAAAATGTAAAACTGAAACATTATTCTCTGTACAGAGATTTTTGCTTCAGCTATTCCTGTTATTTGTTTTTCCCTGATATAACTATGAGGAATGGCTTTCTTGTCCCAATGCCTTGCGTCTTCAAGAAAATAATTAATGGATACAGATTTTTGTACAAGGTCACCATGTTCCCAGATTGCAATTGTAACTTCTTCAACTTTGTCATTGAAACTGAGACTTTCTACTATCAATGTTTCTGTGCCAGGACAGTTACCACTCTCTTCAAACCAGCAATTTTCATTCCTTATTTTGCCACTTAAACAATTCAGTAAAAGATCTTTTTCAATTTCTTTGTTTGTTATATTTTCGAGAGCTACACATATTAGTGTCAGGTTACTGCAGTAAATACAAGAGCACGCCACTTGTTCTGGCTGAGTTTTCACCCACCTTGGCTGTAGAGCAACGGTCGGCAACAGGCGGACCGTGGTCTCCACATCCGGACCGCAGAACGTCAAAGCCTGGACCGCCAAAAATTTTTAATTTGAATAAGTAATTTATCAATATTTACATATAATAGATACGTTTAAGCAATAGCCTTATCAATGTTTCTTAGATTTTACAAGTAATAGCACGATTAATTTGAATTTTTAATAGTGATGCATAGTTGCTATGATGCGAAACGCAAAATACTTCGCTTGGAGCGCAGGCGAGGCGGTGGGAAGGAGTAAACTGACCAGCTGCGTTGGTGCGCATGCGTGAGGATTCATCTGGGAGGGAGTGGATTTCTTGTTATTGTCGCGTGCTAAAATAACGTTTTGTGAATCAATATGGATCCTAAGAAGCGTATAGTTGACAGTGAAAATAGGAAGTTTCTGGCTGAGTGGACAGAACAATATTGTTTTACGCTGCCTGATAGGCCTGCAGCTGTTCCAGTTTGCCTCATATGCAACAAAACTGTCGCTATTGTTAAAAGTGCCAATTTAAAGCGACACTACAAAACAACTTATCAGAATTTGCATAAAAACTTTCCTCTTGGCAATAAAGCTCGTCAAGAAAAACTCCAGGTATCTTTCACTTCTTACAAAAAAAGCACGGTCTTACTAGTTCGCTGTATGAGCGAGCAAGAAAAATCAGCAGAAGCGGCATTGCGTGTCTGCTGGACGCTTAATTAACACCAGAATCTATTTTCAGACTCTTAGATAGTAAAAGAATGTATGTTGGAAGTGGCCACGTCACTTTTTGAAGAAAAGAAGGACGTTTTAGCCGCAATTCAAAGTATTCCATTGTCTGCAAGAAGCAATACAAGAAGAACCAAAATTTTTGCTACTGACAACAAAAAAAGTTTGCTTGAACTTCTGCAGAAGGCGCCTTGCTATGCCGTAGCACTTGATGAATCGTGTGACATTGTTGATGATGAACAAATATCTATTTTCGTTAGATTTTTTGTTATTGAGAGGAAAGTATTCAGGGAACAATTGCTAGCAATATTTCTGTGTAAAGGCAAGACTAGCGGAGAAGATTTATTCAATACTGTTGACTATTTCATGACAAAATCAAACATCAGTTATGATAAAATGGTGTCCCTTTCAACTGACGGGGCCCCAACGATGATGGGCACAGAGAAAGGATTAGTAAAGAGAATCAGGGATAAAAATGCTGGGTACTATCTTATCAATGCATAATTCACCAGACAGCCCTTTGTGGAAAACTTAGTGCTACTCTGAAAGAAGTGATGGACAATTTGGTCAAGTTGATCAATTTTATGAGGTCTCGTACTGCTCTTCAGCACCGACAATTCAAGGAGTTTCTATCTGAATGTGATTCAGAGTATTCTGACTTACTGCAACACAACAATGTTTGTTGACTAAGTAAAGGTCAAGTTATTGAACATTTCTGGCAAATAAAAGAACAAGTGACCTCCTTCTTAGTCAACTTGGGTACACAGGGCAAGGAGCACTTGGAGTTCCTGTCAAACGAGGGCAATATGTTAGCTGTGGTTTCCCTGAAAGACATTCTGAAATATTTAAATGCGCTCAACACCGAGTTACAAGGAAATGGGAAATTAATATGTGATCTGATACAAAGTGTGTCTGCTTTTCGTCGCAAGCTGGATATCTTTGAAAAATATATTACAAATCAAGAATTTATTCATTTTCCAACAACTCTTGAATATAAAAAGAAGAATTCCGAAATACACACTGCAGTGTTCCTAAGTTTTATGTCAGATCTTGTGAAGGAATTTGAAGCAAAATTCCAAGACTTTGCAGAGATAGGTATGTTGTATCAATTCTTTAAATCACCTTATGAAGTTGCTCCAGCTGCAGAATGGACTGATGTGGCTGCGAAGTTGTTCAGTCTTGAAAAACCGTTACTTTAAATGGAGATAATTGACTTGCAAGAAGATATTTCCGCGCAAATGTACAAAACTGCATCCCCTGAAGAATTGTGGGGCAAACAAGTAGAAAGTATGAAACCTGCAGAAAACTAGCGATTAACCTGGCTACTGTGTTCGGCTCCACATATGTACGTGAAACAACTTTCTCCAAAATGAATTTTTTGGAGAACAAATATCGTTCGAGATTAACGGACGCCCACCTTGAAGACACTCTTCGCATTAGCTGTTCGCCACGTGGACCAAACTATAAAAAACTGTCTCAAGACCGCAAGTGTAACTTTCGCATTAANCGGACGCCCACCTTGAAGACACTCTTCGCATTAGCTGTTCGCCACGTGGACCAAACTATAAAAAACTGTCTCAAGACAGCAAGTGTAACTTTCGCATTAATTTTTCAACGAATACCTGCCTTTTCTATTTTATATTATATATACTTTTCCATTTTATTGTAATGCAATTATGTGTATGTAAAAATTAAAAGTTATAAGTACTTCTGTGTTTTTTTTCTCTGGACCTCGATAAAATTTTTCAAAAGTATTCGGACCCCACTTGAAAATACTTGCCAACCCCTGCTGTAGAGGATAAAACTTTGAAGGACCCATTCTTAAAGTTGGGGTGTTTTTTTTTTTAATTCTTTGTACGCTTCTTTAAATTACCTTGTCATAGATTTGTTTTACATTTATTACTTTCTCACCATTATTATCTTTAACACAAACATCATTATTTTTGTTTGGACTATCCCTCGTACAGTCTTTACTATCATCTAGGTAGTGTGATAATGCCAAAGCTTGTACCTCTGTAGACAGGATGTTCACTGGAGGGGTCATGCTGAGCATAGATTCCCTT
Organism: Clitarchus hookeri; assembly: GCA_002778355.1. Classification (NCBI taxonomy): domain Eukaryota; kingdom Metazoa; phylum Arthropoda; class Insecta; order Phasmatodea; family Phasmatidae; genus Clitarchus; species Clitarchus hookeri. Next base: position 28,580 of record NQII01010349.1, on the reverse strand, counting down.
TTCTTTTATAATCCTGCCAGATATATCGATGAGGTACTTTGATATTGCAGATAACTTTTCTTTCAATTCAGTTTTACTTAAACTCTGTGGTATTAATGTCATTAGTTGAACTATTTGATTGTATTTACAAGTATGAGGAGCTGAGTTAATGTTAGAAAACCATTGACCACAATTGGTACACACAGGCATTTCATCAGAAGACTTGCGTGAAACACGGACATGATATATGTCTTCTAATATGTTCATAGCTGCAGTTTTTAAGTTGTTTACTAATTTTACCTTCTTTCTCTTCACATAACATTCACTCTTATCTAACCTAAACTGTGAAGGGGCTTTCAGTGGTGACACATCAGCGTCAAGAGTTTTGATATTGCTATTGAAAACATTTACTAGCTCATTCTCTGGGATGAATAGACCAGATGTGGGGATTTTTTCTACAGGTTCACTTGCAAGTTCCAGAAATTTTTATTATAAAAAGCGACATAGTTACTACACACAATATAATTTATTTTACTGAGACAGATGCACCCACAAATATTTGAATATCATAAGCTAAATCATTAACACTGCATATCCTAACACATTTATTTCCCTCAGAACTATGAAGGATGGGCATGATTTACTTCACTAGCCCAACATCATTGAACAATGCACAAAAGCAAACTAATAAGAATAGGTAAGGGAGGCTCTTGATAGTCACTGCAGGGATNAAAATTTTTCAAAAGTATTCGGACCCCACTTGAAAATACTTGCCAACCCCTGCTGTAGAGGATAAAACTTTGAAGGGCCCATTCTTAAAGTTGGGGTGTTTTTTTTAAATTCTTTGTACGCTTCTTTAAATTACCTTGTCATAGATTTTTTTTACATTTATTACTTTCTCACCATTATTATCTTTAACACAAACATCATTATTTTTGTTTGGACTATACCTCGTACAGTCTTTACTATCATCTAGGTAGTATGATAATGCCAAAGCTTGTACCTCTGTAGACAGAGGATGTTCACTGGAGGGGTCATGCTGAGCATTGATTCCCTTTTCTTTATAATCCTACGAGATATATCGATGAGTACTTTGATATTGCAGATAACTTTTCTTTCAATTCAGTTTTACTTAAACTCTGTGGTATTAATGTCATTAGTTGAACTATTTGATTGTATTTACAAGTATGAGGAGCTGAGTTAATGTTAGAAAACCATTGACCACAATTGGTACACACAGGCATTTCATCAGAAGACTTGCGTGAAACACGGACATGATATATGTCTTCTAATATGTTCATAGCTGCAGTTTTTAAGTTGTTTACTAATTTTACCTTCTTTCTCTTCACATAACATTCACTCTTATCTAACCTAAACTGTGAAGGGGCTTTCAGTGGTGACACATCAGCGTCAAGAGTTTTGATATTGCTATTGAAAACATTTACTAGCTCATTCTCTGGGATGAATAGACCAGATGTGGGGATTTTTTCTACAGGTTCACTTGCAAGTTCCAGAAATTTTTATTATAAAAAGCGACATAGTTACTACACACAATATAATTTATTTTACTGAGACAGATGCACCCACAAATATTTGAATATCATAAGCTAAATCATTAACACTGCATATCCTAACGCATTTATTTCCCTCAGAACTATGAAGGATGGGCATGATTTACTTCACTAGCCGAACATCATTGAACAATGCACAAAAGCAAACTAATAAGAATAGGTAAGGGAGGCTCTTGATAGTCACTGCAGGGATTCCCCCTTGCGGTCACCAGCAATTCCCCTTTCTGGTGACAAGGGGTCGCTGGCTATTTCCTCCTTCCTTCTCGTGGTCGCCGGCGATTACCCCTCTCCCTCTCGCTGTAATTGGCAATTCCCCCCTTCCCTCACGGTTGCTAGCGATTCCCCTCCTTTTACCTCGCTGTCACCGGCAATTCCCTTCCTTCCTCCTGCGGCNTTCCCCCTTGCGGTCACCAGCAATTCCCCTTTCTGGTGACAAGGGGTCGCTGGCTATTTCCTCCTTCCTTCTCGTGATCGCCGGCGATTACCCCTCTCCCTCTCGCTGTAATTGGCAATTCCCCCCTTTCCCTCACGGTTGCTAGCGATTCCCCTCCTTTTACCTCGCTGTCACCGGCAATTCCCTTCCTTCCTCCTGCGGCNCTTCCCTCACGGTTGCTAGCGATTCCCCTCCTTTTACCTCGCTGTCACCGGCAATTCCCTTCCTTCCTCCTGCGGCCTCCGACAATTTCCCCCTTGCCCCTCTGGTCACCGGCAATTTTCTGCCCTCGCAATTGCCAGCGACTTTCCTAATGGTTGCTGGGTATTTACCGGTGTTATACAGGCGCTTCCCCTTTGTGGTTCTCGGGGATTTCCCTTGCATCAATACCAGTAACAAATTACGTAAATTTGCAGGCAGACAAAACTATACTGTTAATAAAGCATTCACAGCCTCTAAGTTTAAAATCATGACATTTTCAAAAAATGTTAAAAAAATTTTACTAAGCAAAAAAAACACTATTCTACAAAGTGTACCCTATTAGCAAAGCATAAGACATCATACTGTTACAAGATGTCTGAGAACCGTATCCGAGTTAGTGAGGATAGAGGACTAAATAAAATTGTAAGAACTAAATTTTATTTCTAGTTTATCTACACAGCTATTATTTACATCATTAAATTATCCATCTCCGTTCTTACTATTTTTATCTCTCAGTGAGCGCAACATTTATTGTCTCTTTCAATTCTAATTAACATTCTTGTCAATGTCGCTGTTTTGTTATAGTCAATTAACTCATACTTGTCATTAACACACATTCATTCTATCTGTTGCCATAATTTGTAATGTCTTTCATTCATGCGTCTAGTCCAATAGTCCAGCGTGCCAGCTGCACTCTTCACTGCTTGATGCTCGCAGTTGCAGATTTTCCTTCCACTGGTCACTTCTCTCGCCGCTTGTTGTCTATTGCTGAAACTCAGCCACTCATCCATTCAACAACTTCCGGTTTGGAGGACCATCACACTATTTATACTCTGGCCTTGACCTGGAAAGTTTGACGCACCCCGAGATACGCTAAGCGAAACTAGGGCAGCAAGCCACTAGAAAATTCTTCAGATAAATACAGAAACTCAATATAACCAAGGTCAGCAGTGCGTGCTGCAAAAAGGATTATAGTGTCAGCTAGCCTTTTTGTAACAGATACACGGATCCTGGGTACAGCTCGCTTGTCATTCAAAACATTCCACTGACTTGCCACTGCTGCTGCTATCGTATAACTGCTTTGTCCTTCACTCATTTCCACTAGCTTTGCTGTACAAAGCAGTGAGTGCGTAACACTGTCCCCTCCACACGTCTGTTCACACAGATCAGATTCTGCAACATAGGGACCTTTGTAGAGTGCCAGTCATCTGAGAGCCTTGANCCACACGTCTGTTCACACAGATCAGATTCTGCAACATCTGGACCTTTGTAGAGTGCCAGTCATCTGAGAGCCTTGAATACAAATCCAAAAGACCACATCATTGATCTTCTTCAGAATACTGTAGAGGTCTTCCTAACATTTCTGTAGCTTCAGGCAGTAAGTACCCTTTTCTCCTCTGTGGGTTATACGGCCACACCAGTTGTCCTCCTTGAAACCTCGCCCGACATTCTCCTATCATACCGCATCTTCATCCTATCACTATTTATTCTGTGGTGCTGTCACGCAAAATGATGAATGCCAACTAGTCTTTTACATAATTTGCTGTCATAATTAGTTGCTGCAGCTTCCTCTTCTGTTGTCTGCCTAACAGCAGGAAACTAGGAAGGCGTAGCTCTCTTCCAAACAGCATCATTAATGGTGTAACCGTTGTGGACTCGTGAACTGCAGAGAGGTGTAAGCAAGAAAAAACAATGGCATCTTTGAACCCCATTCTTTTTGCTTGTCTGCCACAAAGATCGACAGGTATTACTTAAGAATGTGGTTAAGCCTCTCAACCATTCCATCAGACTGAGGGTGTAAGGCTGTAGTCCTAGTCTTTCTCATTCCCAGAATCTTTGTTACCTCCTGGAAGACCACAGCTTCAAAGTTTTTTCCCTGATCAGAATGGAGTTCTAGTGGCGTCCCAAACCTCGAGAAGACATGATGTATAAGCGCATCGGCCACAGTACGAGCCTCTTGGTTTGGGAGGAGAATAACCTCAGGCCACTTAGTAAAATAATCCAGGTGACCTTGTCCCCTGGTGCTTGGGCCCTTCCTCGCAGTGCAGGTGTCGCACATTCGGCACCACTTCTCAACTTCCTCCTGACAATGAAGCCAGTAGAATCTCAGCCTAATCTTATCAAGGGTCTAGTTAACACTAAAGTGCCCACTGGCTGCTGAATTATGCAGTTCCTGCATTCTGGAATGACCAACTGTAAGTATGTGTGTTTTCCATTATTACTTTCCCATTATTCAGTACGAGGGAATTCCATTGGGCACATTATGCTTTAACTGCTGAGCCCAGGCAAGATATCTCTTNGTTAGATATCTCTTCCCATTTTGGCCGACAACCAGTTTATTTCCACTTTAATAATGGCTGCAATGTGGGATCATTATGCTGATTTTCCTAATATCCTCATCACTCCAAGAAGTTTACCCGTAACGAGATAAAAAAACCTGAATTCATGTTCTCCGTACCTTCAGCGATTCACCACATTTTTCTTCCTGGCATTTGCAATGACAACAAAATGGCTCACATGACCTCCTAGACAGTGCATCTGCATTGCTGTGAAGACGTCCAGATCTGTGNTTCCATTGTTACTTTCCCATTATTCAGCTCGAGGGAATTCCATTGTGCCCATTATGCTTTTACTGCGGAGTCCAGGCTAGATATCTCTTCCCATTTTGGCCGACAACCAGTTTATTTCCACTTTAATAATGGCTGCAATGTGGGATCATTATGCTGATTTTCCTAATATCCTCATCACTCCAAGAAGTTTACCCGTAACGAGATAAAAAAAACCTGAATTCATGTTCTCCGTACCTTCAGCGATTCACCACATTTTTCTTCCTGGCATTCGCAATGACAACAAAATGGCTCACATGACCTCCTAGACAGTGCATCTGCATTGCTGTGAAGACGTCCAGATCTGTGGTGTATTTTTAAGTCATATTCTTGAAGATGCTGTATTCACCGGGCTGTTTGACCTTCGGGGTTCTTGAAATTAAGTAGTAAGTGCAATGAAGAATGGTCGGTTCTTAGAATAAAATGTCTGCCATAATGGTAGGGGGGGAAGTGTGAAATTGCCTTCACCATGGCCAGAAGCTCCCTGCATGAGAGAGAGTAATTTCTCTCAGGCTTGTGCAATCCCTTACTGAAGTATTCTGGTGGTCTTTCCTTCCCATCCTGAACTTGAGATAACACAGCACCAATGCCTACATCACTAGCATCAGGGTCCAAAATGATTACACCCTCACTTTTTTGGAAACCCAGGACTGGTGGAGATATCAGAATCGTCTTTAGTTTACTAAAAGCATTTTCACATTCAGTGGTCCATTGATATCTCCTTTTTGTCCCAGTTATTTCATGTAGTGGCTTGGCGATCATTGCCAACCCAGGTACAAATTGACGGTAATGGGGACATAATCCCAGAAAACTCTGCACTTAAATTCTTGTCATTTGGTGTCGGCCAATTTCTTATTTCTTTGGTATTCTCGGGGTCTGTTCCTATTCTATGGGCCGACTCTACATGTCCCAAGAAATTAATTTTCTTTTGGAACAGGTGGCACTTATAAGGAACCAGTTTCAAGTTGGCTGCCGCCAATTTCTGGAATACAGAGTCTAAGCGTGATAGGTTCCCTCAACTGCCTCTTGTGAACCTAGTGGCAGTCATCTTGGTGGCTGCTTTATAGGCCTAGCATCTCCTGTATCAATGTGCTGGCAGGTCACATCATTCCTTCCAAGGCCATTTGGTCCACACCAGAAGGCATCCCTATTTCTCTGCAGTATTTCAGAGACATCCTTCCCCTTGTCGCCAGTTAAGATTTGCTTTTGTCCTTACTAGAAGTTCCCCCAGTACTTGTGCTAAATAACATTCTATTTGTTTTCTCTAGAATCTTCTGGAACATTTTGAAGTACCTGTGTGACCTGCTTGCAAACACTTACTATGTCCCCCTCCTCAAGACGAATGGCACTATCAGGCAGATTTATTATTCTAACTGGAAAACTGTCAGAATTAGAAGAGACGAAAGTTCTTGCTACAACCACTTTATTTGGCAGGACGCTAATCCTCTCTGCTGGCTCAATTAGACCCAAACATCTGACAAACTTTCTTCGACATCTGCCCGTAGATGCGGGCAGCACAGTGGGTTGACCACATATCACTGGGCAGTAAATTGGGGAAGAGAAATCATGCCATGTTGACACCATCATCTCCGTACTGCCTATCTGTAGCACACCAAGTTGAATATCGATGCAGCACCCCAGCCTACGTAGTACATCAAACCCCAGAAGACATTGGAGCTGCAATAGCTGAGTGGTTAGTCTGCTCATCTCCCACCAAGGCGAACCGGCTTCAATTCCCGGCCGGGCCAGTCCCGGATTATTGCATGTGGGAATCGTGCCGGATGATTCCGCTAGCCAACGGGTTTTCTCGGGGTTCTCCCATTTCCCCCGCCCTTTAGTCCCGGCTCTGCTCCACCCTCATTGGCTCTCAAGACCTCGCTGTTAAGAGCCTCCCTTCCTGAATGTGCCATATTCTCGCGAGGGCTGATGAGAATGCCTGGGTACCCGAATACCCGTTACAGCGGGTACTAGTAGCAAAAAAAACCAGGTACACGTTAGATTGTGTACGGCTATCCGAAACCGCCAGTACTCGAGGTACTCGTTACGCATAGTGCGTGTCGTACCTAATGCATCTGTTACCCTGTGATAAGATGTTTGTGCATATTTCCAGCGACGCCTTAGGGTTGCATGTTCTGTTGTGTTTCCATTCCAGCAGCTTCCTCTTCGTTCTGAGTAGTGCCGTGAAGTGTCGCTCGGATCACTGCAACCAACGTTTTGTCTAGTGAAAGTAGGGTAACTTTGTCGGCTGTCCATCCAGTGATTAGAGGCCTTCTTGGCAACCACTTCTGTTCGAATTTAAAGGACAGTGACACGACAGCAACCAGTAATACCTCTATTTTGATGTCCCTTTCTTCTCAGTTTCAAATGGATGTAAATACGCCCCAGTTAGGGATTCTATAGCAGGTTGCTATATTTCTTGACCACCGATATAAGGATTTGCATGCTGAAGACGAGTCTGCAGCAGGTGAGATCCGACATTGTGTTCGCCAGATGGTTACTGGTGTGCCACACATATTATGGAAGACCATCTTAGTGACCAACCAGGTGATAGGGAGTCGGATTTTGACCTAATATTTGCTACACCCAAACAGAGATCGGATGGCACTTCCTAGATTGAACACTATCTTAGCGAACCTCAGGTTGGACACCATATAGACCCTCGTGAATCGTGGAATGTGCGCGAAAAGTTCTACAGGTCTTTTAACAAAACAATATTGGGGATGTCTCCAGCATCTTCCGCTAGTTCAGGGGAACCTTGTTGACTGCAGGCAGTATAGTTACTTCGAAACGTAGTTCTCTGTGCCCAGAGAACGTTAATTTACCTGTATATTTACACACTAACCGAGCGTTCCTAAACCCCTACATTGGAGATCTCAATCATTTCCTTCCTTTGTTAAGTTTGTCAAAAGAAATGTGTATCACTTAACTCTTTCAGGCACAGAATGTACAGTTTTAAGCATCTCAACGAAGGAAAATTTTTGTTCAGAACTTAACAAGCATCAGCATAAAGCTCTTGTCATACATTTGCAGCTACTGTTTATGAGACTGCATACTGCGAGATATTCCCTATTGGCTGGACTGCCGACTGGCAAGTAAATTATCAAGAGTTGATTATCTAACGGAATTCTGAAATATTGCTTGCTAATGATGCCATTTTGCTGGCATGTGTAGTTGTAGTTCGCATAATAAGCGGGTATTTCGCCTCTGTATTCTTCAGTACTATGTGGTAGCAGGATAAATAAATGTCTCACCAAGCAAAGGTCATCCCATATTGGCCGCTGCTTTCTGCTGCGTGCTCAGTGCAAACCATTAAATCCCTTTCCNTCGCAGGATAAATAAATGTCTTTCACCAAGCAAAGGTCATCCCATATTGGCCGCTGCTTTCTGCTGCGTGCTCAGTGCAAACCATTAAATCCCTTTCCTGTACACCATTCAATATATTTATTTATCACCATGCAGGAAAGGGTTAAAGTGGTTGGTTTGTTTAATGATAGGCGAGGAACCTTCAACAAAACTTTTCAGCAGACTCCTCCATTGGTTTAAATGGTTATTCGCCAATTGTGCTTTATTTTTGTTACAAACCGTTCTTATGGTGTATTTGTAAGTTATATTGAATCTCCATTTACGTTCATGTGAATAAATGACTAAACAAATAACTTCTGAGTAAAATATAAGTATTTTAACTCATTTATGGTTACATGCCTGTTTCCCATAAGGAAAATCTCCCCCTGTTCAGATTTGCAATTATGTAGGAAATAGATGGTAAACAAATTATTTTACATTTGTATTTATGTGCTATTTACAGTATATAATATAATAGCCATTACATATGGTACAACCTATTTGTCTTTACAATTGAACTGTTCTGGTAGAATGTACATTTCAGAGCACCTAGTATGTATTCATGCTCACCGATCACACAATACATACTGCACAATTTGATGGAACGGATACCCAGGTAATAGGCTCTATATGAGCGGGTACCCGGGTACCTGAATACCAGGGTATCACTATACATAATTCTCACCTGCCTCTCGCTACTTCATTTCCCACTGCTGCTTCAGCTGTTGTTGGCAGTAGGCTTTCAGGTGCCCCAACTGACCACATGACTAACACTCAGGGCATCTAGGTGGGGGCGGTGAACCTCTGTAACACGGACCCTGGAAGCGATGTCCCTGACGGCCGTCTGGATCTCCTTCAATGTCTTCTTGATGCTGTCGTCGCCTCCGTTCAGCGTCACTGCCCGTACCGGACATCAGGGTGCAGCTCCCTGTCTTGCTGACTCCACATCCAGTGCTCAGGCCAAGGTGTCCTGCATGTTGTAAGGTGCAGCCAGACGTACCACTTGCCGTACTTCTATGTCGGCGATGTCATTGATGAAGAAGCTGACTGATGATGTTACGCGCCTCCTCGGAACTCCCTTCCAGAGATAGTTGGGAGAGCTGCACAATGTCTTGTCATAGCTCCTGCAGTGGCTCTCCTAGTCGCTGGTTGCAGCTTCGCAGTTGGCCATGGTGGGAATATCTGGGATATCGGTCGCCGAAATGAAGCTCTTTAACCGACACCAGTGTGGGGTACTCCACTTGTTGTCTATCGCTGAAACTCAGCCACTCATCCATTTAACAACTCCCGGCCCGGAGGCCCATCGCACTATTTATACTCTAGCCTTGACCTGGAAAGTTAAAGCAGATCACATTCTTCAAAATGCAAAGTCACGAACAGTTAGCGATACAAGCCAGGAGAATTACTAAAACAGCGTCGCAGAGTTCATTAATAATTGTTCATATTAAGTCCGTGTTAACTGCATCATTACAAAGTATAATGGTTGCTATGATCTAATTGCCCCATAGGTTTTACATCTTCTTACAAAGAATGCCCAGTATGAGTCATAATGTGGCATGCAGCAGAAAGTGCTAGGCTTCCAGATTTAGTTTCTTACTAAATAAATTTAACAATTCTTTCTTAATTTGCTAAGCTCACATAATATTCCCTAATACTTACTTATTATACTAGACATCCTGTGGATGTTTTAATTAATTAGCTAAATAATGTTGTATGCTCTTGGTATCATGAAGAATACAGCTGTGGTCATACATCTGCATTATTTTGCAATTCACACATTATTTACACCTTGCAGTAATGAAACATGAGTATAGGTTATGTGAGATCCAGCAAAGTATGCCTCAGACTGTAAGATATGCAACAGCCTAATATGTTGTGCAATAATACAGTGAGTCGCAGTGTGTGTATCTGCAGTTTTGTGTTACTGTCAACGAGGAAAACAACTGTTATTCATGCACAACAACATTATATCCAGACAGCTCCGCTGGAAGATTCTCAATGTACTATCCCATCCTTATGAAACTTAATGCTGATACTAGAGTTGGCTTTCTTTGTTTTAAGTATTTTCAGCATTTAATATCTGTTGATCAAGGAANTTTAACAATTCTTTCTTAATTTGCTAATCTCACATAATATTCCCTAATACTTACTTATTATACTAGACATCCTGTGGATGTTTTAATTAATTAGCTAAATAATGTTGTATGCTCTTGGTATGAAGAATACAGCTGTGGTCATACATCTGCAATATTTTGTAAGTCATACAATATTTACACCTTGCAGTAATGAAACATGAGTATAGGTTATGTGAGATCCAGCAAAGTATGCCTCAGACTGTAAGATATGCAACAGTCTAATATGTTGTGCAATAATACAGTGAGTCACAGTGTGTGTATCTGCAGTTTTGTGTTACTGTCAACGAGGAAAACAACTGTAATTCATGCACCAACAACATTATATCCAGACAGCTCCGCTGGAAGATTCTCAATGTACTATCCCATCCTTATGGAACTTAATGCTGATACTAGAGTTGGCTTTCTTTGTTTTAAGTATTTTCAGCATTTAATATCTGTTGATCAAGGAAGCAAATTAGCGTATGCAGCAATGATTTTTCCTGGAAAATTTACGAAGTGTATATACACTAAAGAGCCAAAATAACTGGTACACCTGCCTAATATTGTGTAGGGCCCCCACGAGCACGCAGAAGTACCGCAAGACGACGTGGCATGGACTTGACTAATGTCTGAAAGTATGCAGGAGGCAATTCACACCATGAATCCTGCACGGCAGTCCACAAATCCATAGGAGTGCGAGGCGCTGGAGATCTCTTCTGAACAGCACGTTGCAAGGTTTCCCAGATATGCTCAATAATGTTCATGTCTGGTGGTTTATGTAACCAATGGAAGTGTCTAAAGTCAGAAAAGTGTTCCTGGAGCCATTCAGTAGCAACTCTCAACATGTAGGGTGTCACATTGTCCTGCTGGAATTGTCCACTTCCGTCGGAATGCACAATTGACATGAATGGGTACAGGTGATCAGACAGAATGCTTATGTATCTGTCACCTGTCAGAGTCGTATCTAGACATATCAGGCGTCCCATTTCACGCCAACTGCACACGCCCCATACCAGGACAGAGCCTCCACCAGCTGGAACAGTACCCTGTTGACATGTAGGGTCCATGGATTCATGAGGATGTCTCCATACCCGTAAACGTCCGTCCGCCCGATAAAATTGGAAACAAGACTCGTCAGATTAGGCAACGTGTTTCCAGTCATCAATAGTCCAATGGTGGTGTTGGCGGGCCCATGCGAGGCGTAAAGCTTTGTGTCGTGCAGTCAACAACGGTACACGAGTAGGCCTTCGGCTCCGAAAACCCATATCAATGATGGTCCGTTGAATAGTTCGCACGCTGGCACTTGTTGATGCCCCAGCATTGAAATCTGCGCCAATTTGAGAAAGTGTTGCATGTCTGTCACGTTTAATGATTCTCGTTAGTCGTCGTTAGTCCCGTACGTACACAATCTTTTTCCGGCCGCAGCGATGTCGAAAATTTTATGTTTTACCGAATTCCGGATATTTACGGTACACTCGTGAAATGGTCGTACGCGAAAATCCACATTTTATCACTTCCTCAGATGCTATGTCCCATCTCTCGTGCGCCGACTATAACACCACGTTCAAACTCACTTAAATCTTGATAATCTGCCATTGTAACAGCAGTAACCAATCTAGCAACTTTGCCAGACGCTTGTTGTCTTATATAGGCGGTGCCGACCGCATTGTGTTACTCTGATTGGTTCCATACCTCTGTTATTTGCATACGCACGCATATACCGGTTTTTTTGGCTCTCTAGTGTATATTAGGGATGGTTCGAATAACAAAAAATATCGGTTCCGGTACCGATTTTACAATTTAAATATTGGTTGCAGTATGCGGTTCCATTTTGTTTGCAACTACATTCTACCAATGCAGGTAAAATTCATTAAATGTTTTATTTAACTTACCGAAGAATAGAACAATAACAAAGTGTGAAGATAAGATTTAATGTATATAGATAAACTTGTATTAAATTTATTTAAGGTTAGTAAAGATGTAACAAATTATTCTTTTTTTACATTAATTGGTGGTGATTGTGATACGTTTGGAAAATAAAAACATTGTGGCGTGACTTTAACCTATGGTCATTAAAAGAATGTCAAAAATTCCAGTGGGCGACCTGCTTCCTATTTCTTTTTGCTTCTTTTACCAGCCGGCTTCCTTTTTCTTTTTGCTTCTTTTACCTGCCGGCTTCCTTTTTCTTTTTGCTTCTTTTGCTTATATATATATATATATATATAGACACACACACACATTATCCATCTGTGTTGCCCATACCTTCATGATACTTCCTGTAAATGGTGGGGCGAATGACTGCAACGGTGAAGCCATCAACACTTCGACTGACTTTCCCTCTCGTAGCCTCTTTCTTCTCTTCTTATCCGGAGTTGCCACATCTTTTATATTTTTCTTGTAGTGCCTGAAATGTTTCGCACAGCTGTGACAGTAAAATGAACTTTCTTTTTACGTCAAAATATATCAGGTTAGAGCACTTTTAAACTGGTGGTTCTGCAAAATTGCTGCAATGTATGACTTGTACTGTCACACAAAGATATTAGTTCATGTAAGATACATAAGTGTTACTCAAAAACCCAATACAGTTGATGGCTGTTATGAAGTTAGTGCAGCAGTATGCTTTGTGTTGCAGGAATGCAAATATTCTGCCTTGGAGACGAGTTGCGCAGCGGGATCACAGGGAACTGAAGTAGAGTATTGCAGTGAAGAAAGTGACAGAGTGAAGAGTGAGAGTGTACTTGAAGATGACAACATTGCAGACGCTACTTTGTCTGAGAGTGTCTTGGAGTGCAAGTCTTGTGGTGTGGTTCCTGCAGATTGCAAGTGCTGGCAACGTAGTGAAGTTGTGTGCTTGCCTGGCAAGTGTGAAGATAATCCATCAGTTCCTGCAACACAAAGACTTCATGTTGTCCCTTCATCGACTCACCAGTGCAGTAACAACTATACTTGTGATTGCTGTGGAAAATCCTTCGGTTGGAAAAGTGCCCTTGTACACATTAGAACTCACTCGGGGGAGCGTCTTAATGACCATAGTTCTGGAAACTATAGGTGGTTGTTTTAATAAGTTTCTACTGTAATGAGAGTTTGGTTTTTGATTGAAGATCCTGGTAACATAAAACAATTTTTGGAGAATTGTAATTGAATTTTCTGATATTTTTCTAAATTCAAGTTTAAAAACTTGATTTTAGAGAACGTATATCTCCTTTAATATTAAATTTAGATTGTAGAGGTCCCATATACTTCCCACTTGTTTTGCATAAGGATTCACCTCACTAAGTTCATATATTGAATTCTGCCACTTCCTGTATATAAATGTAAGAACCCAAACTTCCGTAATAGTAACTCAGAAGAAAACCCACGAAGCTGAGTACTGAAAGATAAATAATAAAAGGCTCCTCAAATAACATTTAATTTCAACTGTCAATTGCAAACTGATTTACACAACCATTAATACCTACAACATCTGAATAACTTTTTCTTACAAAATATGGAATATGCCAAATTATAATACCATATTCCCACTGTTGGCAACACTGCAGTAAGAGAGACAGCTACCTCCAGGGCAGTGACCGGCTCACACGGGTCACCGTCACTTCAAGTGGAACTCACAACCTCACAGACACAAGGACAATGCTGGCTATACCGGAGAAACATGCAGCTTGCACGTCCATGTTTAGAAAAACCACTGCAAGTGTTTTAAACTATATCTTGTTCTAGTTAAAATGAAGGCATCAAGTATATTAGATATTCTAAAACTATTTTCCCACATTCTAATTGCAACTGAAAGAACTGTCAATGTACTTTATTTACAGCTAAAAAGACGCTCCCCAGAGTGAGTTCTGGTGTGCACAGTAAGGTGACTTTTATGACTAAATGATTTACTACACAGTTTACAGCTAAAGGGTGCTTCCAGAGTGAGTTATGGTGTGCACAGTAAGGTGACTTTATGACTAAATGATTTACTACACAGTTTACAACTAAAGGGATGGGCCCCATAGTGAGTTCTGATGTGCTCAATAACTTTCCCTCTTGTAGCCTCCTTTTTCTCTTCTTATCCGGAGTGGCACATCTTTTATTACTGCCTGAAATGTTTCGCACTGCTGTGACAGTAAAATCAACTTTCTTTTTGCGTCAAAATATATCAGGTTAGAGCGCTTTTAAACTGCTGGTTCTGCAAAATTGCTGCAATGTGTGACTTGTACAGTCACACAGAGATATTAGGTCATGTAAGATGCATTAGAATTACAGTAGAGCATCGATTATCCGAATATCAAGCAACCGAAACATCGGTTAACCGAAAGCCTACCGTCCTGTGAGGCCCGTGCCCATTTTTTCCCCGCCTTTGCGTTCCCATGCCCACGCCATATAANTTAACCGAAAGCCTACCGTCCTGTGAGGCCCGTGCCCATTTTTTCCCCGCCTTTGCGTTCCCATGCCCACGCCATATAAGATTTCCGTGCCCGCACGTCACCCGCGCCCGTAGTGTGAGTCTTTGCTTGTAATTCTTTGCTTGTGACAGATTGTGTTGTAGTTGTGCCGTTCGCAATGGTGCCTAAACATAAGCGCGTTGTTCTCAGTGTTTCCGATAAACTTTAAATAATAAACCAGTTGAAGAATGGTGCTAGTGGATCAAGCTTAGCACGGGAATATGAAGTTGGAAATGCAACAATATCAGACATGAAAAGTGACGCCATTACAAAATTTGCAAGTGTACTTGACAGTGAAGATGGAAGTTCGCAGAGAAAAACAATGAAAATGGCAGAAAACCAAGATTTGGACACTAGTTTACACATGGTTCATGCAGGTACGTAGCCAAGGACAACCAGTAAGTGGCCCTTTGATTTGTGAAAAAGCTAAGGAAATGAATAATAAACTAGGGGGCAATGCTGATTTTAAAGCAACTACCGGCTGGCTTATACGTTTCAAATCTAGGCATGGAATTAGGGAATTAGACATCCAGGGTGAAAAACTTTCTGCTGATACTGAAACTGCTAAAAATTTAAAAGCGTATTTTACTAACATGATTGATAAGGAGGAGTACAAAAAAACCAATCTCTACAATGCAGATGAAACTGGTTTATACTGGAAGGAAATGCCAACAAAATCCTTAGTTTCTAAGAATGAAATGTCAGCACCAGGTTTCAAGGCAAGCAAATCACGCATCACTGCTATGATATGCGGAAATGCTACTGGAATGCACAGGCTACCCTTGCTAATCATAGGGAAATCTAAAAATTTGCGGTGCTTTAAGGGAATAAAAAAATTGCCTGTTACATACAAGAACCAAAAAAATTCATGGATGGATACAAGAATTTTTATAGAATGGTATGACACTGTATTTATCCCAGAAGTAAAAAGCATCAGCTTGCAACTGGGAATTTCGGAAATGTTTTGTTGTTGATTGATAACGCCCCAAGTCATCCCTCAAACCTTTCACTGGAAAGAGAAAATGGAAAGTTTAAAGTTACTTTTTTGCCTCCTAACGTTACTTCAGTCCTGCAACAGATGGACCAGGGGGTCATTGAAAGCTTCAAATGTTATTACAGAAAGGCATTGCTGTGTATGGTTCTGCTCGGGGAAGAACATGAAAAAACAATTTTGCAACTGTACACAGAAATTGACTTGAAGGATGCTATGTACGTGGCAGCAGAAGCCTGGACTACTGTCAAGGACACTGCACTAGCAAAGGCTTGGAATAAGCTCCTTCCATCAGATGGGTCTATTACTGCACTCGAACAGCCACCAAACAGCCAATTTGTATCAGAACTGGCTGGGCTGATTAAAGAATCTTCAGGATTTGAAGAATGCGACCAACAAAACATTCAAGACTAGCTCGAATGTGATGTCGATGACCCTGGCTATTAAATATTGACGGACGATGAAATCATTAACAGTGTCATAGACTATCAAGACCCTTGCGACGACGAAGAAGAGCCTAGTGGCAACGACCGTGCTGAAAAAGGACCATCCAATGACGAAGCTTTTCAATGCCTTCAGGCGGCAATGAAGTTGTTAGAACATGTTCTTCTTACACTACGATAGGTTAACGAGAGAAATTTTGGTTTACGAGATTTAGCGGCAAAAAAACGAGTCTCGGGTCTAAAGCAAAAGAAAATTTTGGACTTCTTTTCCTGAACAGTAAGCCTAACTTTAGTCACTTCTGTGTTATGCNGGGTCTAAAGCAAAAGAAAATTTTGGACTTCTTTTCCTGAACAGTAAGCCTAACTTTAGTCACTTCTGTGTTATGTATTTGTAATAACATATGTATGTGCGATAAAAAATATATATATGTGCAATTATACTTGATTTTTTGTATTTTTTTGTCTCTTTTTTTCTTATATTTAGGACTTTTTTCCTAGTTGAGATGAGAGAGAACACATGTTTTAATTCAATTATCCATCTTTACGTCATAGCCTGTTGTGGCATTACAATATTATATTATCAATTGTAAACCTTACCCTAGATTCAACCATTCCTAATCTAGGTGACATGTAAAAGATAATTTAATTTCTTCGATTTTATATAAAAAAATTAATTGGAAATTTTATAAGAACTTATAGTTAATGCATATTGTATTATTTTAGCCCGATAAGGACCCGAGTTAGGGTCGAAATAGCTATATAAAAATAGAAAATTGTTGGAAAACACGTGTTTTCTGTCAACTCAACAAGGAAAAACGTCCTGGATATATGTATGTACATATGTACATACTACATATACAGTTCTGTTATCCGAACACCCCTCGTCCCCAATTGTTTCGGATAATCGATGCTCTACTGTACTTAATTCAACACACACTGCAGAGTAAAATCCAACCTGTATGAAAGATGTATTCGTAAGTAAATAAGAGCTCAAAGTCTGGAGTGTACTGTGCTGTGTAATTTACAGTCACATTAAATTTCAATGCCTACAAATGTTTTTAGCGGGCAATGGGGCAGATATAACAGAGGCAGTTATGCAGGAAGGCTTAAATTCTTTGTTTACATTCCTCACGAGGTAGTAGTCTTGTCAAACATAATTTACAAAAAGTGAACATGAAATTGATTTATAACTGTTAGCAATTAATTATAAATAGTTTCTAATTTTTCATACGACAAGCATTGCCAAAAAAATAATAGTAATTACACTTGCATCAAGAAAGAGTGTCGGTGACAAGCAAAGCATAGTTAACCAAACTAGCTTCAAGATGTTATAGTTTAAATTTCGGAACACCTTTGCTATAGCATCAAACTGTGACCTGTATGTTATGTTAAGAATAGTGAAACTTACAACACTCAAACTTGGGATTAATATCCCCACGGACACAAGTTTGAGGTTTGGCCTTCATTGCAAAACAACACAGAGATTTGAAAATGTGTTATATTAACATATAATTATTGATGGCCAAATTTTTACTTATTATCAAGCCATATGTAAAAAAATGTTACATAGCTGAGCGTAAGTAAATACGTACAGATAATTTTTTTTCCTGTTTTTCAAACTAATTACTTAACATGCACTTTGCAAATTCATATGCCTACATTAATGCCACATTTATGATGTCATTCATTTACTTTCATTACTGTAAATTAACTTTGCATTTTATATCATCATGTTTCTAACTGCCAATTTCTACTCTGTTCGTTTTTGTAATGACTTCACTGACTCACGGGGAGGAAGGGGGGGAGGTGTAAACACCTGTTTGGGAAAAACAGTTGTAAAAACACCTTTACACACACCCCCAAACAGTTGTAGTTAAAATTTTCATCATTTTTTGCAACCCTTTTGATGTCATTGCACGGCTTCATCTCTCCTCGGCTAATGAATTAATACTTTCAGTAACATTGATGATGTCCTCTTGATGTTGCCTATTCGTACATTTGCTAGAACTCATGACTACACAAAAACTCTACAACAAAAATAAACACTCTAAAACCCATACTAAAACAAAGCTGATTGAAGATAAGCTGATAATAAATGAGAAATACACAACTTGCAGCTTTCATATTCGCAGTTTGCCTTGCAGCGACACCACACATGCAAAGCCAAGCAAGAGGGAACCACAACTACAGACAGTTGGTCTTAACCATTGTGCCGATCACATGGCTCAAAATAGTTATGACTTACAATAAATACATCATTGTTATGCCAATAATTACTTTAATGAGAATGAAATTTAATAAAAACATTACAATTGCACTAGAGTTTATTTCTTAGAACTACTTTTCGAAATTCACTGCCAACTTAACTAGGAGTGTGCATCCAGAGCCTTTCTGTGACGCACGTGATTACACGAAAGTACTTACGGGCAGTGATTTTTTGAAATGTTGATTTCTAGAGTTCTCACTTTATTGTGCACCACCTTTAAGCATAATAATCAAACTTTTGTTTTCCATTTGCAAGCTTCAATGGCTATACAGGTTTAATTGTTTACTTAAAAAACCAACTTGTTTGATTACTGAACAACTACAACCAGTGTTATGGTGTTAGACTGGTGATGGGTCGGTTTGGTTCTTCGGTTCCAATTTATATCGGTTCTTGATGTTTGACTCTGAACCGGTTTTATGTTAACAACTACTCTGTTCTCGTCTACCGTATTTACTCATGTATAGTGTGCCCTTTTTTCCCAAAACGAAGGAAAAACTTTCTGGGATGCGCGCTATACCAGTAAAAAAAAGGAGTGGTAGTCGTAAACTGTTCTGTGATGTTAAGGGGTTACATGGGTTTCAAAGAGGGAAAAAATAACATTTTTTTGTCTAATTTTGTAAAATATAATTTAAAAATTATTTTATTTAAACTTTAAGTATATAAAAGAACAATATTTTATAAAAATTTTATCCAAAATTTTTGAAAATTCAGCCATTGAGAGCTGGTTTTCGGAGACCCCCCCAAAAAAAAGTATCCTCGCGGTGGACAGGATAACTCATGATTGGTTCATCTGAAATCAAAAAACCAAACATTTTCTGTTAGTAGCTGAGTGCAGCTAGCGATTGAACAAAGGATTAAAAAAAAAATGGAAATTTTAATTTTTGGCAGAGTTTTATGCAAAAGTACGATTTTTGGTCAAATCTAGACCATGTATTGCATTGTAAAATATGTTGTGATCGAAGAAAAAAAAAATTCTTCATTCAAGCACTAGTCAATACAATCTAGAAGAAGTGTGCAAAATTTCAACAAGATCGGTTTATTCGTTTTTCAGAAATCGTGTCCACCAACTTCAAAAATACAGTTTTGAGAAAAATCTTGCCTCTCGAGTCCCAGCCTCAGCTCTTTTCTCAGCTAAGAGTATGCGATGTTCATCTTCTTTCTGCGCATAATCGTGGCTATTTCGGCCAAGTTTGATGTCCATACAGTGCAAAAAAATTAATAAAGCTGATATTCCTTTGTTGAAAGTGCAGGCAGCGATTAACGCAGCAATTTCCACTATTTTTGAACCAGCAGGAAGTATTTTTGGAGTGATTTTCCAAATGAGCTGGTTCAGGCACTCATTATTTTGCGTGAAGCCACCAACACACCGCTCCAAAATCACATCCTTACTAAGGTCTTCATAAATGGGCTTGATAGCTGATAAAACATCACGTGGCAATGGAGCGTTATCGTGCTTGAATGATGACAGAGCATTTGTAGCTGAAGCAGCTGCCACACGCACCATGAGTCATCGCCGCTCGGGCACTTTTCGTGCTGTGGGTTTTGGTCGTTTGAGCTATAATAGAATTAAGTTGCCCGTATAGTGTCCTTCATTTTTTGTACTGAATCACAATTCCTTCTTATAGCCAGTCCGTAATAAACTTAATTTATCTATCAGTTTACCTGTACGTCTGCCTTTGCCAGAAAGAATTTTTTTTCTGATAGTTTTCCCTTTGATTTTTTTTCCTTCAACAGTTTTTGCACTAAATCACGTAAACGGGTGCCCATCCTCTTTTGCACGTGTCCTACACATTCTTTTTTGTTGATTTGAAAAGTTTCACCATAAGGTTTGGATCCAACAATTCCGGAATATGTTTTGGAGTCCCTGTATCCAATATAATTAACGTACCTCGGGCTGTATTTTTCAAACGAGCGTTGAAACATTGCAACAATTGATGCAACTTCCATATTACCAGCTGGTCCTTGGTGATTGGCACTGCATTCGTTTTTTTCTAAATGATTTGCATGCCACTCTTCAAACTCTGTCATATCCAGTTTTTTCTGCCAAGTCTCACATAATTTACAATATGAGTTTTTTACAAATACATCCAAAACTCTTCCAGAATAGTAGCCAATCATAGTAGACATCCCATATAATGATGAATACCCGCACTTTTTCCAATTGCCATTGCCTGATACAGTAGCATCTGTCATATCTTCAACACCAGTTTCATCACACGTTAAATTTTTTTCTACTTTAGCAGCTAAGGAAAAAAGCATCTCGGCAACTGTCTTTATGCATTCATGTATCTTACTAATATAAAAATTGTACGTTGATTGATTTATAAAAGTACAACTTATATCCATTAGGCCACAAAACTTGTTACATCCGGCAAGACCTAAGCCTAATATTCGCATAACAAAATTAATCTGCGATTTATTTCATACGCTTTACCTATTTTTTTTGGCATGATGAAATATAACTAGGGTTACATTTTTCACACTCCAACATAATTTTAAAACCAAGACCTAATTTTGCACATTGTTTAAATTCAACTTTCTCATCACACACTTTTTCCTCTCCATTTTTATTTATTACATTGGAGCACTTCACAAAACTAGAAAGTGTTCAAAACACTAAAAAAAAAAATCTATAATCGCATACTGAAGAGTAGCGTCCTCCGGCACATGTTTCTCATCTTGATTTCTAAGTTTTTTCACCAATGTGCTGGCGAAAGATGCATCGTCGATCTCTGCTGTTTAAGGATTAAATATTTGTTTCCTTTTTCTTGGTCTATCTTTTCTACTAACACCCTCTGTTTGATCACCTCTCATAACTTTATGCGAATACATTTTACAAAAAAAATGAGTACAAAATCACACCGCGAACGTATAACCATGTGGCTCAACAAGCAACGCCAAACTAAACCAAGCTACTACTTCTCTCTGTTTGTAACAGTAAAATTTCTCAGAAAACCTCATTTCAAAGATATTTCCATAAGGCGACCGCCAGGGATTAGAGAAAGAGAGCAAAACAACAGCTAAGCACCTGCCTTCATATACCTGGCCCATCCAGTCAAATGGGATGAGTTTCAAAAGGCTCTCTCCCCTAGAGTTTTACTTTGATTGACTTAAAACTTTTGGAAAATATTCTTGACATCTTG
>NQII01010348.1:4707-38667 GCA_002778355.1 Clitarchus hookeri | reverse complement strand
AACTTTCAGATAAGAACCATGTTTTACAAAAGTTTTTTACTTGCAAAACATTTGCTAATAAGGTATGTACTAAACCGTAAAGTATGAGTTAATTTTAATAGAACAGTGATCCTATAGTTTTTCTGAGCAACAAGATTATTATTAAATGGATAACTTCTATGAATCTGTTGTTATTTTTATTGTAATATCCCAGTGTTATTTGCAAGGTGTGTATATANTTAAATGGATAACTTCTATGAATCTGTTGTTATTTTTATTGTAATATCCCAGTGTTATTTGCAAGGTGTGTATATATTTAAAGTTGCATTTCTGTGTTTCTACATTTTAAGATTTTNGTAATATCCCAGTGTTATTTGCAAGGTGTGTATATATTTAAAGTTGCATTTCTGTGTTTCTACATTTTAAGATTTTTAACTGTGAGGTTCGTACTTAGTAAATGAACCAATATTATTGACAAAAAAAACATATTTTGAAATAGTTATTTNTTTTAACTGTGAGGTTCGTACTTAGTAAATGAACCAATATTATTGACAAAAAAAACATATTTTGAAATAGTTATTTGGTACGATTTATCACAGTGTGTATACCGTATTTTGTAATATAATTTGTAGAAACATGGAATAAATACAAATTTGTTGATGATACACTTAGCAAATAGATTAACAGTATTTTAAATTATAAACTGCAATATTGTTTATTTTTTTAAATAATTACAACATTTTGTTTGTAGCAGTGTGTTCCAAATTTGTGTCAACATGTGATACATTCATTATGTCGTGTGTATTATTAAACCAGTGACTCAGCTTGCTCCTGTTATCGTGACTGCTCTGTTTCTTGTAGCTGACGCAAGCTACGGCGGCGCGCACCAAACCTTGCAACACAGGCTGGAGGAGATTATAAAACAGATGTTTATGATATGGTGCAAGGAAACTGTTGCAGTTAAGTTACTCACATCCCAGCCAAGTGGTAAGTTTCAACAAGAAACATAATGATGTGCTCAGTGCATCGTTGATCATTTTAGTACTTACTTTGAATTCCTGTTCTTCCTTTCTTCATGGGAACAGTATTTCCATAGCAGTGATGTGTATTACTGACAGTGCATATTTGTGGTTCGTAATGTTGCACTTATAGGGCTAGCTTTTAAAGAAAATAGTTTTTGAAAGTTGTTAGAGAGTATATGTACGGTATATTTTTTGGTATACTGTATTTACAGACAATTTTAATTACAATCAATTATCTTTTAAACATATTTTTTTGGTAAGTTGTAGTTTATTTTAGTGTCATTATATCTGGATAATTTTTTTTTTCTCTCTGTGTTGCTCCCTCCAATTTGGAGTATTTAACTTAAATCAAATTTAATAACACTGATAACAGTTTATATTATTTGTGTTGCATTTGCTAAATGTGTGCCCAAGATAGTTTTTTGTACTAAACTTCTTTTTGGATAGTGTAGTACTAATTTCAATATAAACACGTACTTTTTTTTTCCAATGTAGGTTACTACAACTCTTTTGAGTAGGAACAAAAAATGCTTTATAAAAAGATCACATTTGTTGTGAATAGACCGTAGAACATTTTTGATAAAATTCAAACAGTTTGGGCATAACTTTGAAAGAAATTGCCATTCCCAACTCTTCATGGCTAGCAAAATTATTTCTCCCATTAAAAGTTATTTTATTAATGGCCACTACGTAACCACAATTCTAGTAACTAAAATAAAAGTTATTGTTTTTTAATTCATTTAAAATATGGTACGAATTCTTTACTAGTTATGTTAAGTTAAACCTATGAATTAGTTGCATTTTGTAATTATTGAACTTCCATTTCGTGTTTTGCTCTATTAGCTTCATTTAGTGCTATGGTATAATACATAATCTAAATACAGCACTTATACAAATAATTGATAAATATCTATAAATAAAAAGAGAGCAATTAATGTGTTTGTATTTTGTTGGGCTTGTCTTTATTCCAGGTGGTTACTTTAGGCATAAATTACAAACTAAACTAACCGTAAAATTAAAAAAAAAATTGGCTATATGAGTGTGTGTTTCCCAGAATTTGAACGTGAAACATTTGTGGTCTCATAATAAAGTCTGCAGTCATTTCATTTTTTGATTACTGTAATCCGGCGTGACTTTGGACGTGAGGGATGACTTTGTGACACAAGGTTGTTCACTCTTATTTACATTTCCTTCCATTTCAAATGGGCTGTTTGTAATGTTCAGTAGTTCCATTGGCACCACTGAATATCTGAAACATCCCACTGAAATAGTGCGACGTTTAAATGTGATTTTTTGTGTCACAAAGTCACCCCCACATAAAGTACATTTTCTATTTGAAAGCGACAGACTGCATTGTATGTATTACAAATGTGTTTTGTAAAGCTGTGCTGTGATGACTACTGACATTTGGTGACCGAGGTGAAATTGCTTTGACAGCCTTTTACACATAGGCAGTGTGCGGCCTACAAGAAGTCTTTCAGCTGTAAAATTTTGATTGCTGCTTCTTATTGTAAAAACATGATTTTATTTAGTTGTCACTCAAAAACAATACCAACGTGAACAAGAACTCTACCACGTTGGTTATTTTGAGGACAAGAAAATCAATTTTGACTGTAATAAACAACATGAAAAATGCATATAAATGATTTATGGCATATGTGGCATGAGAAGATCTGTAGAAAGCTCTAAATTGTTTTGTAAATATTCCATGTATGTATTTTTATTGTGTGCTCTTGTAGTTCTAATATGTCAATAACCAGGTTTCGTAATGATGTAATTTAATAGTGACCTAATCCGTTCTTTTTTGCTTTCATAGTATAAGTGAAGCTATGTTGTATATATTCACAAACTGTTTCAGGTTAACGAAGTAGAACAAGTTTGATTACTAACATGTGTTTGACCCACTTTCGTTGCAATGGTTCTGTGTAGACAAAAGACCTGCTTTTCTACCAGCGCGTTGCTGTTTGGTAAGGTGCCAGACCGCTGCTAGAGAAAGCATGAATGACTCACGCAACCTCGCATTCTTTTGTTCGCTGCTGGTGTTTCCTTAAATGTTCATGTCTCGGATTACAGTAGATTCTGTGTTTCTGCATGCAACGTAATATTACTGCAAAGTACGTCCTAGCTAAATGTTGCACAGTTCCGCATAATTATCTGTAGCCATGCCATTAGTGTGAATGATTTAGGTTGTATGTTTTAAATGTAACATAGTTCGTTAACAAATATTTTATAATTAAGTTTCTTTTGGATAGCAAGGCCAGCATTGACTAAGAAATTAACATCTGTAACAACTGTTCATCTTAATCAGAATCTGCATTGCAATTGTGGCAGAAAAAGGGTGTATTGTTACTCATGAAAAATAAATTGCTAACTATTGAAAATTGTTTCATAAGTATTTTGAGCAATATATTATTTCCAATATTAGTTTCATGAAGTATTTCATGAGACAATTTTTTACATATTCTCATTTATTAAATTTTTTAAGAGAACTCTTAGCGATAGTATATGTTAAAAAATTACTGTATGTTGTTTAAAAATATTCCAAAAATTTAAAATATTGATAAATTAAAGATATGTAATTTTTACATATTTTCAGTGTAGTGATGACTTAGGTGTGTATGTGTGTGTGACCAGAATGTGACAAGACGGTGGTGGTCCAGAGGGAGTCTGGGGAGTTTGGTTTCCGGATACATGGCTCGCGGCNTGACCAGAATGTGACAAGACGGTGGTGGTCCAGAGGGAGTCTGGGGAGTTTGGTTTCCGGATACATGGCTCGCGGCCAGTCGTGGTGTCGGCCATCGAACCAGAGACTCCGGCCGAGTCATCGGGCCTGGAAGTCGGAGACATAATCATCAGAGTCAACAGCGTGAACGTCCTCGACGCGTCTCATTCTGAAGTCGTGAAGCTAGCCCACGCAGGTTCGTTCCTGCACTGCTCAGACTTTCACGACTTTTAGAAAATACCAAGGAAGTGGATATAGAGGTTGTTCAAAGATTTCAATGATAAAACTCAATCGAGATGCAACAAATTTTTTACTTCAGTTTTCATTGTAATAGTTGAACACACTAGACATGTATGATATTTGTAGATATACTTCTTTTTACTACTCTCTCACCATTTTAGTCGAGTGTAACTCCATACATGTAATCGACCTCACCGTAAAACCAACGTTACTTATGATAAAGTCGGAATCGTGCTGGACTATGTCGCTGGTTGGTGGGTTTTCTCTGGGATTTCCTGTTTTCCCCTGCCCTTGCATTCTGGCACCACTCCATATTAACTTTGCTTCACTATGATCAGCACGCGAGACCTCGCTGTTAAGAGCCGCCCAAATCTCTCCACTCTACTCCACTTA
Organism: Clitarchus hookeri; assembly: GCA_002778355.1. Lineage (NCBI taxonomy): Eukaryota > Metazoa > Arthropoda > Insecta > Phasmatodea > Phasmatidae > Clitarchus > Clitarchus hookeri. The sequence goes on along the minus strand of NQII01010348.1, from coordinate 34,311 downwards.
CGATAAACAAATTTAAGAGTGAAATTACATATTTTAAAAGGTTTTCTGTGTAAACAAATTTGAAAATTCATTGCAATTTTCAGTGTGTGTTCCATTTTCCAACAGGCACTAATATTTACACAGAGAAAACTACAGGACTACTCATTTAACTCGAAAATTTTAGTTTAATGCCACATTTAAAAATAAAATTTGTTATTGACATTGCAAAGAATTTTTTTACTTTTTGTTATCTGTTTTAGTATACTAAATAGTCNTAAAAATAAAATTTGTTATTGACATTGCAAAGAATTTTTTTACTTTTTGTTATCTGTTTTAGTATACTAAATAGTCCTACAAACCTTGCTCAAGACACACCTGCGATTATGACTTGATGCACAGAGATTCCCAGTACTACTGTGTGTGGTTCATGTCCGTTATAACCAGATGGCTCATCACCTTCTCCTTATGCATAAAACAACAGAGAAGTGTGATTTGAATTTTCCTTTTTCCCACCCATCATCAGCAGTGAACAAAGTAAGCTTCATTACACTGAAGTAGAAAGCAAACACACTGTTCCAATGTTTTGGCTGTTGTAATAATCATGATTTTGCTTTAATACAGAGAATCTTCTGCTTCCATACATAACATGTTCTTGAAAATACATTTTAAAGAAGAACCATAGATTTAAGTTAAAAGTAGTTTCATTTCTATTAATTTATGAAAGTCATTTACTCCTTTTGATTACGAGAACCAAATTTGGTTGTACATTTTTCGTAATTTCACTTATTTTATTCATAATTATTTCAAGTCCTTTTTATTAAAAATTTAGCTTTTTTTTTATATTTGATTTGTCATAAGGTACTTCAATATTATGGCAGGCCTGTCATTTTAATGGATTTGATCCAATTTAACTGATGTTTAACTCTAGGAAAATGTCTGTGAAATAATTCTAATATAGCTACAGAGGTCTACAAAATAATTTCTTGCGATCTTTTATATCTCGACTATGTCGTATACTCGAAGCACCATAACAAATGTTTAAATAGCGTGTAAAATCTCTCTGAATGATTATTACATGTAACAAAACTATACGGTGCAAAACTATAAACCCAAAACTCTTAGAGAACAGTAAGACCACTGTATGTTCACTTCCATTTACCCAAATATATGACATTTGGAACTGTGAAATTTTTATCTACACAACGAATATCCATTTCCGTTATTAATACATAAATCACGCGAGTGTCATCTATACAACGTATTTCGTTGAATTTAATTTCAAAATAGCGATACATTGATAAACGTAACAAATAACTTTTTTTCACGTGCCAAAGATATTGTGTGTGCACACAGCACTTAACTCAAAATTGCTGTTGCGTACATGCGACATTAGCGCCCGCAGTGATGTGTGTCAGTTACACTGACACGTTTATTTGAAATATTTTTGCAACAGAGGTGAATAATTAAGCGAAATATTCCAGACACACGCCATTGCTTCATTAGTGTATTTCCAAAATATTTCACTTAATCATTCACTGGCATGGGTGTACAGTTATCTACTTATTTGTGTTCCTGGCTGTATGATCACGTGCAAATGCCAAGGCCATTACTGAAAAGGACCTTTGCTGCGCTTTGCCGTTTTTGCGCACGCAATCTGAATTTGGTGATGGCGTTTTGCATTTTGCATTGATATTGCAATGGAGAGGAAACTAAAATTATCGCAGATACGGTCATTGTATAAACAAAAGTATAAATGTGAGTGGAGAAAATAATGCCCTTGGTTTGTACGTTCCCAACGAAAACAATTACATTAAATAGGTAAACGTCCTTTATATCTATTTTTTTTATTTTTACTACTATTTTAAATATAAATTTATAGAAAAAATCTTTTATGGAAACTAAATTACTGTTAGGTTTACTTTTTCAATTTTACCATCCTTGTTTAATAGAATATAATTATAGCCACATTTACACAGCATCTGATTTACTTAATCTAGATGCTAACAACCGGAAATATTTATGTATATATATTTTCTTCTCCAATATGTTTGAAAAATGTGAAGAGTTAAAAATTTACATTATTTTTCTTAGCACATAGCTCATAGATAAGTTGTTAAAATGGTATTTTTAGATAAAATTGTGTATTTTGGCTACATTTAATTTCATTTAGTGTTTCAACTCTATTTTGGTGTTACGTGGTGTATTAACTTGAATTTCGGCATTGATGGTGTATTAACTTGAATTTTGGTGCTATTTTGCTTTTATTTTAGTTCAACATTTTGTTGTGCCAAGTTAAACCTTTAAGTTTGGTTATCAATGACCTCAACTGATAGTTCTTCTGCAGCCTAGGTTTTAAGTTGTCTCTCGTCATAAGAAACTCTGATATGTGTGTTTCTGTGCTCCCTCAATGAATCCCTTTAGTCTCTGGTATTCAGAAACAGCTGCTTTCCTTAAGATTGATTTTATAGTGATTACTGATTTTTCCACTTTATGATTGCTTTACGGGTATCTGGGACTCAGAAGTCACATGTTTGCTATGTATTGGAAAAAATTAAATTGTACATTGTTTGAATTCTTGTATTATTTTAGCAATACCATGAGTACAGATGAGAGTCTTTTGAAAGACTGAACTATGGTAAAAGTTATTTTTTGAGATTGAAATATTGATTTTCCAGCCATTGCGTAATCAACAACTAATTACTAGGCAAAGTCAACTCTCAATTAACCTGTGTAATCATGGGTAGGAAGGGCGTAGTTAATCGAAATTACAGTTATCCCCAAAATAGGTTAATCTAATAGGCCTTTATCAAACTAATAACTGTGCATTCAAAATGTAAAAATTGCATCAAAACTCATTTTGCTAACTGGTTGCAATACACACTTTGCACTTCCAAACTGATGTTAAAAATGAACCTGCACTGAATGTGCCATGGGTAGTAAGTGACAACTATTCTTTGACGCTTGACGCTTCCTACGCATTATTATTATTATTTGACTTCACATCATCACGTACTCACCACATGCCCCCAAGGGAATCGAACCCCGACTGGCCGCCTCTAAGGCCAGCCTCCACGTAATGTTAGGAAGTAACGTTGTTGCCCCCGCAACTTGTAAACCCCGCTGAGAAGCAGCCACGGGCATGCAAGAGTTTGCCCCTAAGCGAACAGCGAATGCAGTTTGCAACCACACTCAAAACACCCTGCTGCAACTCCGCCGAGAGATGGCAGCAGCAGCTTCGCCCGGCCCGAACCTGAAGGGGAGGCGGCCTAAGGTTACCGAAAGCGAACGAAGCACGCGGGATCCCTCCAGCCAAGAGGAATATAATGCAGTGCACAAGGCAGAAACGCCAGTTGTCCACGTAGCTCGCCTCAGCACAAGTCGTGCTAAGACTCTACTGCACAGCCACAGTCCTCCTCAGGACTCTCCAAGAACTTCCAGTCTTCTACCAGTTCTTCGGCCGATGATGCCTTCCCTAACACAGCAGCCGAAGAGTCGTCGTTACCCCCTCACACTTGTCGTCAAGCATCACCACACCCGACACGTACACCACACGTGGTGCCCTGAGTCCCTTCAGGACTACAAGCCACAATTAGGGACCGGTTGTTTTCACAACTACTTAATTGTCAGCTCTCGTCCGCTCTTCAAGCAAGGCTCCTGAAGCCGACGGGCACCTTCACCTGTCTTGCTCTTGTACAAAGTCCGTTGAACACCTAGTGTGTGTAGAGGTAGGAGGTAGTACGGGTCACCATGTTTCTATTCTCACTGGAATAAAACACGTAGTCTAGCTAACTTCTATCTTTCTTTCCTCTGTAGTGAACGTGTGCCTTTTCCCCAACCTGGTAAGCATCACCCTCGAAGGGAGCGGCAGGGAACGACAAATTGGCAACGGTTTCCGACATAGAGTGCATGTACGTCGCACACGATACAAGTTCGACGGCCACCCATACTGTAGACCTGGTACGTAATGGTAACTGGCGCGCAAGAATGCTAGAGCCCCAACCACTAGAAAGACGCACAACGAAGCATCTGGGCCAACTAAGTCAGCTAACCCATTCCCTCCAGAGCGTATAAACTCGCCGGACGGGGTGCCAGGCCTGACGAGGCTTGACCCAGGTACTTCTGGAGTACACGTTAGCTAGGGGTTTGTTGCCTGCCGAACTCTACAGGATGAACATTAGCACCTTCCCTGTCCATGACGTTCGCTCACCGACGAGGGAGCAGGAGGAACACCCGGAGGACAACTGCTATCCTTGCATCTTGCGACCCCCATAAGTAATCAACCCACATTGGCTTTCAGTTTCAAGTCCCTATGGGAGAGAGCAGAACCCCCTCAGCAATTAGTGGAGCCTCACTCCACTACCCTCCCTGCCAACCTACTTGGCCTCCCAGTTGACTGCTCACCCCACCGTCGAACTACTCCGCCAGGGATACACTTTCCCCTTGGGAGCAATGCAGTTCGACCCGGAGGACACCAGCGAGGCACCAGCTGACCACGTGCCCGCCAGCTGGTCGGCACCGCAGTCACCAGCAGAGCCAGCCTGCTCAGCCGTCCGCTCCAGCCGGGGCTGAAGTCCATCAGCCAGGGTCTCAGCGTCTGCTGCAAGGGAGCGACACCAGTGGTAAGCTAGCCCACACTCGTGCGTCCAATGCCCAGAGGCATCACCTCGCACTCGCAGACTTTGTACCCAGTAGGCGCCCGACATGCCCCACCAGCGCGAGGCCAACGAGTCATTCTACAGGTGTCTCCGCAGTAGAGTCCGCCCCTTACCTGCCAAACTGACCTGGTGCAAAATTTAAAAACTTCTCCACTCCTGCAGTGACGTCCTTCTCCCTAGGCCATCACGCGTCAACTTGAACCTTTCCTTCTCGCACAACCAGCACTTATCAAAAGCTTTCCTCTTCACCCATGCCGTATATCATATAATGGGACTGCTGAAAATGAGTGTTGTTCACAAGGACATGTTTATAATACCGTTGATTATACAAAGAAACAATTGTTAGCAAGATTATTTTGTTTGGGCCTATAAAGTAAAAAGTGTTTTTAGAGAGGAAATATGGTCTGGTTAAGCTACGACAGACTTGATTAAACAAGAGTGGACACCTGTACCCATTGCAGTTGGAGATAGGTCTCCTGCATGTTTACTTATGCTTTACTAGTTGCCCTTCGTGGCACACCCTACACAATTAAAAATATATACCAAGGGTCAGGCCCATGGAACTCAGAGGGTTTGAGGGATTATTTTGCACTGGCGAATCAGACAATGTGTGCATAAAGATGTCGACGTAACCTGCAGAAGCAGAACCCACGACCGAAGTTACCTGCAGTAGCCAAACCCATGGTCTATGTAACCTGCGACAGCCTCTAACCCATAGCCTAAAAAACCTGTAGTGGTGAAATCTGCAGGTTCTGCATGCTATTAGTTATGGGTGAATTAGGGAAAAAAAGTAGGAAGATAGAATACACAAGTACTCACGGGGTGGTGCATGTGGATAGACACATGCACACAATNTGGTGCATGTGGATAGACACATACACACAAAAGTCGGACAGACACATTTTCCACGTGGATGCGTGATGCTGGTAACTGGCCCACCAATAAATCACCAAATCCAGAATGACACTTTACTTAAACACAAGATAAGCCCTCCACAACATTTCACATTTCCTGCCTCACCCTAGTTCGCTAGATTCACTGTTCACCAACCACCGCTCAGCAGACTACAGTGCCACCTCTCTCCGCCTGATGAAGCTGGCCTAGCCAGCAAAATGTCGTGATCATCCATTCGCGTGAAAAATGTGTTCATCCGACGTGTGTATGTATCCACGAGTACTTGTTTGTATTGTCTCCTTTTTATAATGTAATTAGTAGCCTAGTGGCCTATTCCCACCACATCTGAAGTAATATTTGTGAAATGACAGGCTCGGACACACTTGAACTGGAGGTGGCCAGGACCTGCAACGTGCTGACTCCTGTGGTACGCGAGCCGAGCGCCACCAGCCCCTTGTTCTCCGGCTTCCTGTGGAAACAGCGGAAACAACCCGGGGCCGACTCCAAGGCCAACAGCAAGTGGATAGAGCGCTGGTTCTGCCTAAAGAGAGACAACTGTCTCTACTACTACAAAAATGATTCCGTGAGTATGAAGCACATCATTTCCTTCATTTCGTGTGTTTTTGCAATGTCACATGGATGCGTCATGATTATCTTAGGTGAGAGCCATTCAATTGTCATGCACTGCTGTTTCCAGTCTTTGGGCGGGTCAGAATAGTGAAATTTGTCCGTCTCCTATCTCTCCACCATTCTTCCTCCTTGATCTAGCTCCAGTCTTCTCCCCTCTTCTATACACCTGTCCATACCACTTAATTTTTGCCTTTTCTTTAATCTCATTCAAATCCTGTACTCCTGCTCATGTTGTACGGCTTTGTTTGTAATCCTGCCCCACCTTGTTTATTATCAGTGTGCTTGTCATTAAGAGGAATCAGGCCCGCCATCTTGGATTTTTTTATTTTCAGCTATTATTCACAAACGTGGATTTCAGATGGATATTTTCGGNAATCAGGCCCGCCATCTTGGATTTTTTTATTTTCAGCTATTATTCACAAACGTGGATTTCAGATGGATATTTTCGGGCGACATGACATAGGGTATAACTTAATGCGTTTTCTGAGATCTGTTCTGTTTGACTGCTGTAGCTGTTATGACCTCTGTAGTCGCTGCCGCAATAATAATCAGTTATTTTACCTCGGCTATTACAAGTTAAAAAATATAAAATGCAGAGAAGCAGTAACATTTCAGAAACATTAAGGAAGGTATTATTCGTGCCTTGTCATGCTAAAAATTGTATACCCCCTTTGAGTAACCACGGAAATGATATTATGCTGGTAAGAGCACCATCTGTGTATTTTTTTTTGTGTGTGTTTGAAGGACATATGTATACAACAGCTGAAGCATTACTTCTGTACTGAACTGGTGTGCATATGGTATTGTTCTGGAAACATGTTTTCTTGAGATTTTCAATGTTGAACCTACCTTTGTGCCTCGGTAAAGTGGAAATATAAAGCTGTGCTGTGTTTCCCTATATAGTTTTTAAAGATTTTGTACCTTGAATGTATAAAAATATCTTTGAGAAAACACACATTTCAACAATTGTCACTTCCCTAAAATATTCTTTATAGAACACGGGAAATCTAATATTTGTATACATTTGATTAGGGTTGTGCAAATTAGACTTTTTTTCTCGCAAAACAAAAATTAAAAATAAATTCATAAGAGATCAATCTTAACTAAAGTTTAACTAATTGCATAACATTTTAGCAAGTTATTCATTATGACAAATTCATTGTAAAATCAAACCAAAAAAAAATGGAAGACGAGTATTTGCCACACGGGTTCTCATCTGGATTTAAATTTCCATTTTATATAGTTATTTTAGTTATAAAATAATAAAAACAAAAAGATGATTTGCAGACAAAAATGGCCTTTGCTGGTGCACTAAACAAACATTAATTAAACACACAAATATTCATTGAGGGTGAGGATTGTCGTCTCATTACAACTTTCAGCAACCAAGTTGCTTACCGAAAAGAAAACGAAAGTTATCATTTTTTGTTTTCATTTCGGTACACCGAATATCCGCACAATCCCTATATTTGACATATTAAATTTACACCTTTTGACAGGCAGTGCTCAAATNTCGGTACACCGAATATCCGCACAATCCCTATATTTGACATATTAAATTTACACCTTTTGACAGGCAGTGCTCAAATGACTGAGAAGTTTTACAGTATTTTTTTGGTGGTCTTGGCAAGTGATCTTATTAAGTAGATTAAGAAATTATGAACATTTTTGAAAACTGCATGGGCATTGTGTAAAATGTGCAATGTGCGTGGGCCAGAGTAAGTCTTGCTAAAAGCGTTGAGAGATACCACCATACGGCATAAGTTCTACCTTAAGAATTGCATGCAGACCGGGGAAGGTCCGACTCTTTGCCGCGAGTGCCCGTAGTTGCTGGATTGTTTCTCTGCGTGTAAGTTAACTGCTCGCTCTACCTCTATTGCATGCAATACTTCTGTAGTGACCTTGTNTCGGTACACCGAATATCCGCACAATCCCTATATTTGACATATTAAATTTACACCTTTTGACAGGCAGTGCTCAAATTACTGAGAAGTTTTACAGTATTTTTTTGGTGGTCTTGGCAAGTGATCTTATTAAGTAGATTAAGAAATTATGAACATTTTTGAAAACTGCATGGGCATTGTGTAAAATGTGCAATGTGCGTGGGCCAGAGTAAGTCTTGCTAAAAGCGCTGAGAGATACCACCATACGGCATAAGTTCTACCTTAAGAATTGCATGCAGACCGGGGAAGGTCCGACTCTTTGTCGCGAGTGCCCGTAATTGTTGGATTGTTTCTCTGCGTGTAAGTTAACTGCTCGCTCTACCTCTATTGCATGCAATACTTCTGTAGTGACCTTATNTTGGATTGTTTCTCTGCGTGTAAGTTAACTGCTCGCTCTACCTCTATTGCATGCAATACTTCTGTAGTGACCTTATGGGCAAAGTTAGTCCAGTCTTTGTGTGTAGTAAGTGAACTTCTTTGCAAATAATATTCGTGCAACTAATTAAATTTCATGCTTTCTTAGGCATAGGTCTGTAATACAGTGTATTGTTTTTGATACGTTTTACATTGGCAGTGAAGTGTGCCTGTCTTGCAGATCATGTTTCGTTAGTTGTAATCTTTAACCTGCTGTTACCGTTAGCTGTTAGCATCATTACCATGCGAGGAGCTTTCTTTTTTGATTAATTTTTTTGGGCTAAATTCATTTGTAATACTTCTCGTCAGTGGTTGTGTCAAGTAGAGTGGGCGTAGCTAAAACATTCTACTTGATGCGGTAAACAAATGAGTTAATGCATCGACATCTGTATCAGTGGTGAATAGTGCCAAGTTCTTGGTGGATGAAACTAGTAATAGCTATCACTTTCAAGCAAATTTCAGTGTTGCAAAAATTTAATATGTGTTATCTTCTCAATTATTTTGGAGTGACTAATTTTAATAATGTTGTGTATTTTCAATTTTAATGGTTTATTAAATTTGAAGGTAGCAGTGTGAATTATATGTGCTGAGTAGTGAGAATTAGACAGTTTTGCCCCATTATTCTCAGAATACCATTTTGAGTAATAATAAGTATTGCATAATTTTGCTTCGTCTTGTAAAACAGTGTAGCTTTCTTTTCTAAAAATGAATTTGCATAATGCAAATAGATATAATTTGTATATAAATATGTGCACATAATTTTAGTATGCAAAAAGATGCAAGAGTAATCATAAAAACAAGGTGTGTTTGGCATTGTTAAGTAATTGTTCCTTGAGTATAATTTTTGAGTTTAAAAAAAATCTTGTTAAGAACTTTATTACTCTTTTTGAAAGCTGAGATGTTCAAAGTCCACTTTGCTATAAATATAAGTAAATTGCCCACCTGGTGTAACCTGGGAGATACGTTACAGAAAGTACCGGTAGTATCGTGTAACGTGCGCAGGAAAGCCAGGCCCTGGGGGCTCTCATGCTGGCCAACTACAACGTAAGTCACACGCCAGACGGTGGTCGGCCTTACGGCTTCCAGCTGTGGCGAGACGGGGCAGCTGGTTTGTGCCTCGCTGCGGACAGCGAGGAGTCTGCGACTCGCTGGGTAGCCGTCATCGGCCACTCCATCGAGCGAAACAGTCAGGTCAGTCTTCAAAGCTTGCACGACGTTATTCGCATGCTGTGGCGATGTGGGCAAACTTTTGAAGCTTTAAAAGGTGACAACAGATGTGAAAATGAGGCTTTTAAATTTATTTTGCTCGTTATTGGTTACGATTTCACACATGTGATCANGGTGACAACAGATGTGAAAATGAGGCTTTTAAATTTATTTTGCTCGTTATTGGTTACGATTTCACACATGTGATCACACAGCTGTGGCTGTTTGAGAAACTGTCAGAGTAACTGCTGAGAAATTACTCCTGTACATTCAGAAAGTGGAAAACATTTCCAATTGTATCAATATAAATGTAACACTGTAGACAGGCACAGTTGATCAGTGGTATAACAAGTATGGGCTGTAACAACATATTTGNTCAATATAAATGTAACACTGTAGACAGGCACAGTTGATCAGTGGTATAACAAGTATGGGCTGTAACAACATATTTGCTATAGTGGCGATTTTTGAATTTTTTGACTGCACCACTCTGTTTTATATTTAAATCCATAATTAATATACTCATTTAAATTGAGTGCCTTTTTGTGTACTCACATGCTGTAATGAGAGTATAGCTCTTTCTTAGATTTTGTAACATTGCACCGTCTGGGATGACGTTGGAAGTTACAGCTCAGTTAGCTCAATCGGTAGACACATGAAAACGTTAAAGGTGCCAAAACAAACATAAAAATAAAGTCCAGTTTCTGTTTATTACTTTGTATCCTTATTTATCATTTAAATAAAACAGTTCACATATAATCGTCAGGCATGCACAGTCACGAACAGCTTCACAGACATACAAATGGAGAGCAGCGCCACAGTAGGTTATTGATAATTTCCATCTTGAAAACTTGCATTGCAAGAACAATTTACGAAGCAGCGACCTCCCACACCGGTGGAGAAATAAACGAGCTAGTTAAAGTTTGCAGATGTGGGGGGTATTTTCCACGCCCGACGTGGCCTCGGCGAGTGCTGGTTGTCTACTGCTAGCCGATGATAGGCGCACGGAGTGTTTGTCGCTGCGTGTCTATCCCCACTCCTCGCCCCAATTAAGGGCATGGCGTGGGCCGGGCAACCACTCCCCACGCCAGACGAACTGCGTCGTAGTAAAAGATAATCAAACCTTCTAGAACAACAACTGTCGACTGCAGTTGGAAAGCTTCTATCTACTAATGCTGACGCTAATAAAAACTACGATTTCCCTAAAAGCAAACGTATGACCGAAAAACCTTATACCACTGCAATAACTTTGAATCCTGATACAATATTACTAAGCCTCGCGAAACGAAAGAAAATTAATCAACTATCCCGATAATTATTATAACTGCATCATTATAACATTTCTTCTGGAGAAAACTGTTCATAAAATAGTTTAATTAAAATAAATTCCATCACAACTAGCGGGGTATCACATAGACTTTCAAGGACCTCTTGAGTTATAATTACTTTCTTTAAGAAAAATTTTGTAGACATTTCTTCTGATGGAATTAATGTAATGGTTCAATCATCAAGAAAATCAAGTGCAATAGTTGATCACACTCATTTCATACAGGCTTATGATTTGCAGTTCTATGGTCGAGGAATCCCAAGCATCCATAGGCCCAGTAGACTGCTTCTATAGCCTGCGCACATTTACTGGACTTGCGATGGCTCTCTTCCATCGTCCTGTCTTTAGAATGGGTGGTCAAAATTAAAATTGAATTTAATAAGATAAGAGACAAAATTTAACGAACTGACCGCTGTCATGTCTAGAGAGAGAGTCCCTGGGCTTGCCCTGCTCCTTTAACAAATCAAAAAACAAATAATTTCCTGATAAGAGAAACTTATCTACAAACAGTTTAAAATTAACAATCTCTCAGGCCTATACAATTAACATTGTGCAAGGCACTAGTTTCACACTGAGAAAACAACTCAAATAAAACAGCATTAATCACTCTACCTATGACATCAAAACATTTAATTAATTAAAATTTCATAAACTTAAGAGTCTGTGCATCAAAATAAAATTATTATAAAATTTCTACCATCCTTTCCAAATGAAATATTGCAAAGGAATCATAATATTTACCAATATAAGTGTAAATGAGAAATATAAACAAAGAGAGAATTTTAGTTATATCTCCACAGTGAACGTTTTCTTGTCACAAAGAGAGGCCAAAAGAATATCAATGACTTCTCCTTCACTCCACACAAACAATCAAATAGTTATGAGCTGCAGCCCGTTCGTCCTCTTCAGTAGGCTATTGTGTTGTTGCCAGAGGGAGCTGTGGCCCCAGAAACCAAGAGTAGAGGAGATAATTACTGATGGTAGAAGCAGCTGGAACAGGGAATGTAAAGTATCTGAAAGAGGGGAGACAGCAAACAAGAAGGGAGGATTCTNGATGGCAGAAGCAGCTGGAACAGGGAAGGTAAAGTATCTGAAAGAGGGGAGACAGCAAACAAGAAGGGAGGATTCTCAAGCAGAAGTGAGAGTGAGCGGATATCGAGATACCACAACAAAAAGAGAAAGTGAATTTTTACACTCAGCAGTCAGTTCATCTCCAGGCCTTATAGCATTCANCGAGATACCACAACAAAAAGAGAAAGTGAATTTTTACACTCAGCAGTCAGTTCATCTCCAGGCCTTATAGCATTCAGCCTTCAACATTATAACAAACAAAGGCCACTGTTGTTCTTGGGGAGAAAAAATGCCTGCAATTCTGCAGTGAGATCAGATTTAGAAACGCTTTAAATTAAAATGGTTCAGGCAGATGTAATTTGTGTTTATTTTATGTCTTCATTGATTGTGTTTAATGAGGAAAGGCAAAAAATGTTTTTCTTTTTTGTCAGTGATTATCAGTTATTCTGATTTCAACAATCTTTGTATAAACGATAGTCATGTGTGAAAAATGCTGCTATTGTCCATTTCATCTAAGTGAACTAAATAGGTAAGTAGCGTTGCTACAATGTATCCTTTCGCTGCAGTTGTTCTGTCACAGAAGAAAGCAAGGTTTGTAAAAAAAANGTAAGTAGCGTTGCTACAATGTATCCTTTCGCTGCAGTTGTTCTGTCACAGAAGAAAGCAAGGTTTGTAAAAAAAATTATATAAAAAAAAGACACACACCTAGTCTTGGGGAAGACATTGTGGCGCGGGGATGATGGCGGCCCCAGTGGTGCGNTATATAAAAAAAAGACACACACCTAGTCTTGGGGAAGACATTGTGGCGCGGGGATGAGGGTGGCCCCAGTGGTGCGGTACTCGGACTCGTGGCTGAGCGTGCACGGCTAGCAGGGTGGCCGTGAAGCGCGGGTGGATTTGGTGAGCTGGCGAGGCTGTGTGGCATTCTAAACTGGAGCTGTGTNTAGCAGGGTGGCCGTGAAGCGCGGGTGGATTTGGTGAGCTGGCGAGGCTGTGTGGCATTCTAAACTGGAGCTGTGTTAGCTGGTAGGCAGAAGAGAAGTCGGCCCGCGGCCGCGCAGAATAACGTTCTACAACAGAGCTAAGAGAGTCCACCTCAAACTCTAGTCTACAGCCGCTATATATACACCCAGAGCACAGGGCCAGCGCGGAGGGTGCGAGTTGCAGAGACGTCGTGGAGAGAGAGGGCGGCGGAGAAGTGCCGGAGCAGGCCGAAGCAGCCAAAGCGGGGCTGCATTTCCCCTCCACAGCCGAAGGGGTAAGTGCTGTGCAGGGCTGCAAAGCTGGTTGCAGCCTGGCAGGAGGCATCAGCGGGTCGGTAGCTACCCCTGCGCTTCAAGGGCGCCCTGTGACATAAACGGCTTNTTCCCCTCCACAGCCGAAGGGGTAAGTGCTGTGCAGGGCTGCAAAGCTGGTTGCAGCCTGGCAGGAGGCATCAGCGGGTCGGTAGCTACCCCTGCGCTTCAAGGGCGCCCTGTGACATAAACGGCTTAACATCTCTTCTTGGGAGGGGGCCGCGGCTGTGGCAAGACTAAAATGGTTTGCGACGTCGCCTGTAGCACATCACGGTGGCTTTCTGGATTTGGTGATGTATTGGTGGGCCAGTTCTCAGTGTCGCAGTTCTGTGCTGTTATTGTGACGACAGCCGTACCACCTTCTAATAACAGTGCAGTCAAATTATTGTTTTGTTGATGCAAAATAGTAATTTGTGTAGTTGCATTTTTTAAAGTAGGTTTTTATTCTGTGTGGGAATCGTGCTGATGATGCATGCCATTGCTTTTATTTTATACATTCATGCCAACTTTTTTTTATATGCATACTGATGGGACTACTTACAAGGGCAACGTGATAGGAGAGCGATGTAGCATTTTACANCAACTTTTTTTTATATGCATACTGATGGGACTACTTACAAGGGCAACGTGATAGGAGAGCGATGTAGCATTTTACAAAACCTCATATGTCTCTCTGGTGGGAAACACTCACAGGTCCAGAGACATTTTGTAGTAATTCTTAACCAGCTGCTGAGTGATAGTAGGTCGTGATGGTTGATCACCTGTCGTGGCCAGATCCTCTCGTCCTCTACGTCTTGAGAAATTGTAGCTGTTGAGGAACCGCAAGTATTTGGTGTCCCACACTTGGCCGCCATGATTACTCTGTTGTTGCACGCATTACATGGTACTTATATGAGCTAAATGTGGAGCTGTCAGCCTCTCCACATGCTAATTACACACTGGATAAATCACACATTAAGAAAACACTCGAAGAACCTGGATAGACTGGTTGGGGGAGGGGGGGGGTCCAGCTCCCTATGTGCCGCTATGTGGCATGACCTGAAATAAAAGACATCTCGTGAGGTTGCATGTAATTAATTCCTCTTATTCAGTTATGGTTACAAGAAAAGCACTTCTATACACTCATTAAGCGGACTAGACACTCTAGTCTGTTGACGGCTAATACCGCACAAAGGAGCTTGCATCTCCATTAAAATGACTTAAGCTATGTTAAGCTTTTGCGGTGTGCGGAGCCTGCAAGAGTTGAGAGAGGCTCACCTTCCAGGCCGGTGAAGTTACATGAATTATGGTTCCATTACTAAAAGAAGCTATTGAGAAATAATGATAGGTCAAATTGTTGTTGGGCCCGGAAGGGGTTGGTAAGTGCGGGCGGCTCTCATGAACGCCCACTTCAGACTGGCAACCCCAGGGTCGCCATGCTCATAGCAGGGACGTGAAAGAACATGGAAACAGAATCCAACCCTTTTATTACAATTAGCAGCGTGGGATAGTTCCCTTAGCTAGTGAAATGGTACATAGTACCTAACGAAAAATGTATATAAAGTAGAAAGTCTATTATTTTGACTAATTGGGACCAAAGGTAATTTGGATAATAGAAAATCCGGATAATGGTAATATGTGAAAATGAAGATAAAGGAATTTGTAAAAAATCATTTTCACTAAACGTAAAATTGATTACATATGCATAGGACATAGTAAGCTTATCCAAAACATAAACTGTACATAAAATTTAAAAAANAACGTAAAATTGATTACATATGCATAGGACATAGTAAGCTTATCCAAAACATAAACTGTACATAAAATTTAAAAAAATTAAATAATTTAACGAGTAAGCACCCCCTCCCAAATGTGTGTACTGTGAACAACACGTGAAAGGGTACANAAAAAAATTAAATAATTTAACGAGTAAGCACCCCCTCCCAAATGTGTGTACTGTGAACAACACGTGAAAGGGTACATCACAAGAGCCGACACAAGTGCTCGTCTCTCCTCTGTGGGAAACACTGTGACGAAAGAGAATTTCATGTTTTTTCTATTCTCTTTATTTTTAAAAGTAGTCCAGATAACTGGTTGTCAGTGTAACCAACTTTGATGACATGTAATGTAAAATGACCTCATTGTTATTTTCAAGAGCAGACCACATTTCTGCTGGGTTGACTTGAGTTGCTGTGAGCTGGTGTGACTCTGTCTTGAGTTCATGATAGCGTTAAGTGGTAGTAAAGTAAACTAACAAATACACTTCACATAACTGCACTACCTTGTGCCGTGTCACTATGACACTTATGCAGGCTTGTTGACCAAGGCCACAAGTGAGGTTCGTGCCTGGAGCTGACGTCGTGCTCTTGATGCACTTGGAGGTTGCAAACGGATGCACTGCTATGCTTTTAGGGGTCATTTTGCATTCATTCACACTCGGGTAGCACTCTAGCGTCGGCTGTAGTAACGCTCTGCTACTCCGCCCGGTGATGTCTTCTCGCGCGCTACATCCTGACAGCGTGTTGTGATGCTGGAGCACATGTGCCTGATGACTGGCATCTGGACCACAGAGCTGTCGAGTGTGGTCCACGTGATCGGACGAGCCGCGGATGGTGGTTGTGGCACGGTGCTCGGTTGGTGTTGTACAGCACAGCGGATGGTCGCGAGAGGGACGCGAGGTTGAGCTCACATCAGTACACACGTATGTACTGTATATGTGAACTGATAATATTCTTTTGTTGAACTGGCAAGTTTCAGCCATTGAAATAACATATGTACATGAAATCAAGCACTTCCTAATTTAATATTTGTGGGACGAAAATTAATTGTTCACGTACAATATAATTTATGATATTTTAAAAATCATAAAAAAATTTGACATNATTTGTGGGACGAAAATTAATTGTTCACGTACAATATAATTTATGATATTTTAAAAATCATAAAAAAATTTGACATAATTTTTAAAAAAAGTAGCTAAAAACATTCCGAAATTACCTCATAAAAACTGAAGAAATCATGGAAACATTTTCATAGAAAACAGATATGTGTATTCACAAACTAAACAATACTTTAAAAGATAGGCNGAAGAAATCATGGAAACATTTTCATAGAAAACAGATATGTGTATTCACAAACTAAACAATACTTTAAAAGATAGGCGTGTTCTGTTAAAATTATTCCTTAGAACTGCAGAGATGAACATAGATTACCTTCCAAGTGATAATATCTTTATTATAAAACTTAATTTTTAATGCAATAAAAGATCTTGATCAGGGGAACTTTTTAGTAGGCTTGCTCAGGCTTGGCGTGAACTAAACATCCTAGGCTCACAGACCTCTAGTCATAAGCATATTACTACTGAACTGAAAATCATCATTGCGTTTTTAATTATATCATTTTTCTGGCAAATATTTTAGATTATTTTTTAAAAAAATATTTGGTTTATTTTTAAATGTTGCATGTCTGATTTTCTCATTTATGTAAAGGTAGTATCTGTTGTCTTTGAGGATGATGTGTTTGAAGGTGGTGTTTGTTGTGTTTGGAGATATATTTGTTGTGTTTGAAGTTAGTTACACAACACAAAAGTATACACAAAGAATTTGTGATTTTCTGTCAGTTGACACTATATGCATCATTATGTATATTCCATATCAAGTTTTTTTATTATTATTGTTATTATTAGAAAATTGGTTAAAATTAAAACACAGTCATTGAGAGTCCAGATATGTTGCTTCGTTGCATAAGTGATGGAACAATCAATTCACTTTAATGATTCAGTTCATTTGACTTGATTCAGTTCAGTGTGGTTCAGTGCAGTGTTTTGATACACTGAACAACTGAGTAGCAGATGTACGAGTAGAGTGAAGCAAACTTGTATTGCTCAGGCCAAGAGTTGTTTGAACCAAACATTGGGGGAATACCGATCACCTGGGTAGCCATGCAGTATTCTTCTGCTATTAGGGGATGAAAATATAGGTAGTGTGTATTCAGATGGATGGATGAAGTAGCCGTCCAACACAATTTTCATAATTTTGTATAGCACTCTGTTGAGGCACACATAATTTAAAATCAGGGTTACGTAATATAATTTCAGTATTTATTTTACTCTCAAATATTATTTGAAACCATTTTTTTAAATACAAATTCTATTCAAAACATAGCTAATTTTTCAAATTTTGATTGTTTTTAAAACTTTTAGTGATAATAAAAATATAATAATATGTATATTCTATTTAATCATGGTTTCAGTGGTTCATACAAAATTTTTTTCAGTTACAGTTTATTCTAGTAAATATCTTTTCTTGTTGCAGTATTTCTCGCATTCTCGTCAGGACAGTTACGGAACACAGCGCTCTCATAAGTAAACATAGCAATAGGCATAACAGTATGTGAACAGTGAAATTCAGTTACAGAATTGTGCTTGTTTTGCACATGGTCTGGCACAAGTATGTTGAGCTGGAAGAGTGGAAAGCTGCATATTTCCCATTAGTGCCTGTTCTATTATCTGAAGGGCTACTTAACTTCAGCTAATTGTGAACAAATGTCAATTTGCTCAACTAATGAACAAGACTGGGAGCAGAGTGTAAAAAGAGTAACCTGAATGTTATTTTGCTCACTTTAAGTGGGACTAGTTTATGTACCAGTACCGACAATACACAGTAGTAACACAGTACTGTATGTTTATTGTTTACTAATAGAAAACTTCAGTAGTTTTAGAGAGTGTATTGTGTTTTACTTTGAAGTGTTTTAGTAAGCTTAAAGCTCTGTGTTTACTTACATCTGTGTGGTTTGTAAACTTGTCCTGAATGGCTGGTTTTCAGCACATTTAACATATCAAGATAAAAAAAGAAACAACAGGAGACATATTATAAAGGAATAAAGAATATTGTACNTTCAGCACATTTAACATATCAAGATAAAAAAAGAAACAACAGGAGACATATTATAAAGGAATAAAGAATATTGTACGGTATGTGATGGCCATAATGCTGTAAGCAGAAAAAAAATGTTGGTTATTGCTGGGTTTGCCCTTGTTCTTCTGCAACACCAAGTTTATTTTACAACCAATAAATAAATGCAAATGAGAATACTNTTGCTGGGTTTGCCCTTGTTCTTCTGCAACACCAAGTTTATTTTACAACCAATAAATAAATGCAAATGAGAATACTAAATTTTGACATTCTCAATACAATTTATCAAGTCAAGTTTTCTGTTATCAAAAGAGGCGATATCTTGTTAGTTCTACGTATCCAGATTTTAATGAAAATAAAAAACCATTTACTTAGGTATACTATAATAATGTGATTAACTATAAAGTTTTAAAAATTATTTTTCTTTTTCATTGCATTGACATTTTTATACATATAGGTAATTTTTAGTGGCACAGTTGTTCAGACTTTGCAGATACTTTTTCACACTTTCTTACAATTTGAAGTTATTTTCTTGATTAGTGTAAATAATGCTTAGATGGAGTGGGACAATACCAGAATATGATACATTTCAAATCCATTTTCCTCTCTCAACGAGATATTGCATCATAGTGCATTTCAATTTCCTTGAACATTTTGCTTTTGAATGTCTCAGAGTCTGCTGTGGGTCTCACTTCAGGGTCCCACTTATACAGCATGTTCCGTGGCTGAACTTTAATTACCACAACCAAAACAATTTCCACGACAACCAAACGCCCAACGCGGCCAAGTCCGCTATCTTGAGTTCCCATAACTGACCTTCACCAAGGATGAGCTCAAAAATGACTGTCTCTCTCACGTGCAGGTAGTCCTGATACCACCGGTGCCAGAAATCTTGATGGATGAATTTTCTGCAGGAGATTCCATCTTGACAGATGACCAGAAGGTACAGCTGTGAGATCTTCATCAGGAACAGCTTGTGATGGTCACAACGTTAGAAAATGACTTGGTGTCAATGGGGTGAGGTCAGCAGNAGATCTTCATCAGGAACAGCTTGTGATGGTCACAACGTTAGAAAATGACTTGGTGTCAATGGGGTGAGGTCAGCAGAGTCTGTAGACAGCGCAGAAAATGGGCAACAACTAAGCACTGCTTCAATTTTTGTAAGCACAGTGTAGAATTCCTCGTATGTCAAGATTTGGGTCCCCACAACCTTCCGTAGGTACGCCTTCACTGATTTAACACTGGCCTCCCACAAACCTCTAAAATATGCTGCTGCGGGAGATTGAAGTGCCACTTAATGTTTTGGTCACAATGATTTCTGGATCTCTGCATGGCTTTTGGCATCAGAGAAAAAATCCTTAAGCTCTTGGATCTTCCTACCAGCCCCAACAAAATTTCTTTCACAGTCACTAAATAACTCTGTACAGCAACCACGTCGAGCCACAAATCTTCGGAATGCAGCCACGAAAGCCTCCATAGATAGTTCCGATACCAGCTCAAGATGAAGAGTTTTGGTTGAAAAACAAACAAACAAAGATAGGCTCAGAATGTCCTTGGTTTTCGACCTTTGCCCATTGTGATGGTGAAGGGTCATGCATAGTCCACGCCTGTTATCAAGAGTGGTTTTACTGGAGTGATCCGCTCAGCCAGAAGACTTGCCATCGCAGACGTCATCGGTTTGGGCAGACAACGGAAATAAGTCGTGCACTGAAGCAACCGCTGTCTAACCGCATCTCGCCTGTTTACAACCCAGAATTCCTGCTGCATAACAGACAACACGCGTTGCGGACCTGGATGAAGAAGATCTTATGCAGTTGGTCGATTATCAGTTCTACCAAGCGACACTTCTTTGGAAGCAGTAAGGGGTGCTTGTGGTTATAGAGCAGCGATGATGCATGGAGTCTTCCGCCTACCCTAAGGATACCATCCTTGTCCATAAAGGGATTCAACCTCTTCAGGGAGGCTGAGCACTCCCCTTTCGTAATGGCTGCAAGCTCTACACTGAATTCTACTGCCTGGGTTTTCTTAACCCAAAACAAAACAGATGCGTGCAACTCTGTAACAGTGAGGGGTCCCTTAACTCTTGTGTTGTCTGACTTTCTTAACTCAATGAAGCGAAGGCAATACACAGTTATTCATTTTATCTTATTACAAGATGAATATCGATCAAGCAATGATAAGTCAATGTATTGCACACTTCCAATCAGAGACACTGGGGCACGACTTCCTGCAGACAAGCGNCACTTCCAATCAGAGACACTGGGGCACGACTTCCTGCAGACAAGCGTTCCTCCATGTCTGCTCTCACTTCAGACTCACAAACTGGCTGGCAGGGCATTGAGCTGTTTCTCATCCACGAAGGACCTGTCCACCAGAGTGGGTGGTCGACAAGCTGTGATGACATCAAGCCCCTCGAGGCACAGTCCGCAGGATTGTCCTCTGACCGAACGTAGCGCCACCATTCTGGTGGTGTGTTGATCTGAATTTCCCCCACTCTATTGGCATCAAATGTCTTCCGGTGGTGAGACGATGACTGGATCCACGCCGTCACTGTCGAGTCAGTCCATGCAAAAGCATCACTAACCTTCAGTTCATTACCGAACTCTGTCAGCACATAGTGAATGGTCTTTGCAAGAAGCAATGCTCCACAGAGTTCCAGTCTGGGGAGAGCAACCTTCTTGGTTGGGGCTACCCTCGATCTTGCCATTATCATGTGCACCTTCACTGGACCACTAGCAGGAATGACTAACATATACCACTGCAGCATAGCACTTCTCAGAGCTATCTGAGAATCCACGTAGTTCAACCTTTAGTCTGGTGATCTCGCCAAGGGTCCTCGAGGAATGGTAATCGGCTTGACACAAGGGAGTTGTTCCCTCCATTGAGTCCACCTCGTTTGTTTGGCCTCTGGCAATTCTTCATCCCAGAACCCTTCCAACCACAGCTGTTGAATAAAGTGTTAAGTCAGTAGCAGTAATGGCGACAGCCACCCAAGTGGATCGAAAATATGTGCCAAATCAAATAAGACACCTCTTCTAGTCAGCGCTCTACCTGGTGATCATACCTCGTATGAAAATACATCGCTACTTGGCACCCACCGTAGACCAAGAACCTTTAGCGGAGTGGCTCCATCATCATCGCTGAACATATGCATGATGGGCTGTTGAAGATGGGGCTGATGCGATGCTGCCATAAACTCAGAGCTATTGCTTGCAAATTTCCTAAGGCAGAAGCCACCTGATCGCAGCATATCCACCAATTCCTGCTGAAGTGCTACGGCTTCCTGCACCGACTCTGCTTCAGTCACCACATCATCCACATATGTATCTGTTTTTATTACCATGGCAGCATGTGGGAACTTGCGACCCTCATCATCTGAGAACTGACTAACAAAGCGAATAGCGAAAATGGAGAAGCGGTGACTCCATAAGTGACTGTCTTCAACATATATTCCTTAACCCTTGATGATGTGTCGAAATGCGAGAGTATACATTGGTAGTCTTGATGACATGGATCGATCATGATCTGTCTCTCCATCTGTTGAATGTCTGCTGTAAAAAGACAACTGTATGCAACCGAAAGCAGATTATCAAGTCACTAATGTCACACTGACGTGTTTGTCTTGAGAGCAGCACCTCATTCAGTGAATGTCCCGATGATGTCTTGGCTGAGGCATCAAAGACAACTCTCAGCTTGGTGGTCGTGCTGTCCAGTTTCAAGACGTAGTGGTGAGGGATGTCATAAGATGAACCGTGGTTGACATCTGCTTCGGTATCTCCTCCATATGGCCTGGTGCAAGATAATCTGTCATAAAATCGTGGTAGAGGAGGTTTACCTGTGGGTTCAGACGAATTCACAACTCTAGATGGTACAGTCTTCTCAAGACTTGACTCCGTGACTCTCCACGTTCTGGCCCTGTTGATTTAAATGGCAGCACAACTATGTACCTTCCATTAGGCTGAAAATGTGAGCAAAATAGCCTACAAGTAGTCCTAAACAGGCGATACTGCGCTGGATCCGTTAAGACTTTTTCTGCTAGAATTGCAGCCCGTTGCAATCAATTCTCTCCGCCCGCGCCAACCTCAACTGCGTCGCTGCTGCCGCCATCACGAACCACCAATGCCGATCAATGACCCGTTCACCGATACTGTTCACTTGTGCCCCCAAAAATAGCTTCGCCGAGACCCGTTTCTATGAACGAAACAAACAAAACAGCATGACCCGTTCATCCAACCAAAACCTCGCCCTCCACTTTCTCTTTCACATCACAACCAAGTACGACCTTTCCCCAGCTTCACTTACTTCAAATTATTCTGTCCTGCAGATCTTGCAAAGAGCACACAACTAGACCAACACCACAATACCAAATACTGTGAGGTTATGTTGGACGCGCAGCCGCAGTGCCGTTTCCCCAAGGACACACTGCCATGCCGAACCGTCGCCACTGTTACTTTCCATATTATGTTTCCGCAACAATCTGGCCCCCGGAGGACCAAAATTGTCCCAGGGTGGAATTTTAATTACAAAAACCAAAACTATTTCCACGACAGACAACCAAACGCCAGACCCGGCCAAGTCTGCCATCTTGAGTTCTCATAACTTAATAACTTACCTTCACCAAGGACGAGCTCAAAGTTTAACTTAACCTGGATGACTGTCTCACATGTACGCCACACACCCGCCACCATCAGACAATGTAGTGTCTGCCTACTTCCGTATTTACACTGGTGACTGAACACAGAGTGAATGACTGGTCAGTATATTCAGTCTTTAAAATCACAGTAGATAATGAGAATCTGTTTCTTAATGATTCATAAAAATTATGGTGGTTGTGGAGTTAGAAATACTGAAAAAACCCAGAGGCGACCTAGGTATGTATGTTCATAGAATGTTTGTTCATTTTTATGTGCAAGGTTGACGCTCTTCGAGCGACGTCTTTCTCTCATCTAGCCTTGCCACAGCCGCGGCCCCCTCCTAAGAAGAGCCGTTATGCGATACACGCCACAGGACGGCTTCCAATCCAGGGTGGCTTGCCCGGCCGTTGCCGCCTGCTGCGCTGCAACCCGTTTCGCATCACGTCGCCGCTTATCTCTCCAGCGTCTGGCGCATGAGGGGAAGTCTCTGCCGCTCTCAGTTATTCTCTTCTCTCCTTCGCGTCTCTCTCTCTCCACAGCCCGCAACCCCCACGCTGGTCCTGTAAGCAGAGTATAAATAGGAGCCGCAGTCCTCTGTTTCAGACTGTCTCGTGCTAGTCCACTTGCCCAGTGTTACTCTGCCCGAGAGCACACCGACGGCTATCTTGTACCAGTCCACTTGCCCGGTGTCATGCTGCCTGAGAGTCACCAGACTTTACGTCTCCCTTCACAGAACGTCACGCTGCCCGAAGAACTACTGACTTTTTCAAGTTGCATCAGTCTTACGCGGTTCAGTCGAGATCTCTGCTCTGCATGACACTGCCACGCTGCCCATCAGCATACCGAAGCCCCCGTGCTTCCAGCTACCTTGTAGCTTACTCTCAGGTATCACGAGTGCGAGTACCACAGTTTTGGGATTGCCCTCGCCCCCCGCATCTTCCGAGACATAAGTAACTATACGAGTTGGCAACTTAGGACCGGCCCTTCAGGCCTCAGTCAGGACATAGGCTGGTTTCTGTGTATTTTAATTGAGCAATCAATAAAACAGGTAAAAATCTGACTTGGTCAAGTTGTCTCTCCAGCACTCTGCATTCCCGCACCTTGTCCTTTCTCTTTCCGGTTCGTCACTTGTCCTAGTAAGACTTTTCTAGGGTTAGCCACGAGCTGACGCCTTGCTCATTTTCTCTCCTATTGATAGCTGTCTCGAAGTGCAGCTTAGGAATCTTGCCTTCCTGTCCCTCATTGCAGTTGTCTCTTGCACTACCGACCTTCCAGTAAGTGCCTGGGTCAGGCCGTGACATTCCACGCACCAGGTTTCTTGGTTGGAAACGACAGCCCAACTCCCAACAGGAGTCCTGCTCTTCGTGACACCTGGGTAAGACCGTGATGTTCCGCGCGCAAGGGAGCCACGGGAGTGGACGCCCTTTGCAGTCTACTGTAACCTCCAGCTTGGAACTTGGGTCAGACTGCAACGTTTCGGGTACAAAGTCTCTGGGTTGAAGACCAGTAGTATAGGTCTTCCACCTCACCTGACCACCGCATCCCTCATTCCATCAGGCTGTGTCTACCCCTTACTGGCCACCCACTATGAACCTAAATGGTTACCCCACCCCCCATCTTCTGCCTCATTATAGGGCTGAGCTGGGCAAAGATGCCAAGCTAGGGTTAGCTCAGGCTGGGGTGCAAAGGGAAAGTGGCCCAGTTGACAACCAGGTATACTCCTGGAAGAAAGAGGAGGCTCCACGTCAAAGAGGGTCAACCATCAATCAGTTCAGCAAGCTCCACTTCTAACCTCCTCTGGCACGTACCACGCGCAGCATCTCTGCGGCCACCTACGCCGCTGAAGAAGACTCCTACCTTTGTCTGGTCAGCTAACATTACAAGGGTAGTCAGGGCCCTTAACTTCACACCAGCTTACATTCCAACCAGGGCATCCACTCGCCCATAGCTTGCCTGCGGGCAACTCAAAGCTTAATGTACAATTATTGACATGGCTAAAGCCAACAACTCGGGCACCAGGAAAAACCCCGTTTAAGTGATGACCACTGCCTCGGCCTTTCCCTCCAACAGCATATCCCACTAAGAGTAAGTGATAAGGCGACAAGGCACTCAACTGAAGAATGGTCTTTCTCTCGTCAGTTTGTTGTAAAGTTCCGTCTTTACTGTTACAAGCGTATATTTAATAATATAGCAGCCTCAAAGGTTAGGCGCCATCTTGTAACGTTTCGCCGCTTACACTGTCGACTGTTTACTTGCCACGGCTTGCTCAAGGTAGAATACACGAGACTCAGTACCATTGGATGTTAGTTAATTATGAAAGAAAGTACGAAGTTAGTTTCTTCTATACTTTATTTATCATTTTTTTGAATGACACAGTTCACATACGAATGTCCAGTATGCAGAGTACGAACCGTTCAGAGATAAATATTCAAGTACCGAACAGCGCCACAGTGGTTTCCGTGTTTTAACGTCTCATGAATATTAGCCCGAATAAAGAATATCTGCTGCTACCTCCCACACCGGCTGAGAAATGAAATAATACAGTCTAGTGGCCGATGTGGGGGTTCACGTCACTCCCGATTCGATCTAGGCTATCATTGTACTACGACAACTCTCTCTGACGACTAAAGAAGACGACCGCTTCTAACGGCCCTCGCCGCAGATTGCCCCTCCTAAGAAGACTCTCAAAGACTAAGAAGACTCAACGACTAAGAAGAACCTGTAAGGGCGACAGCTAGACGCCTATATCCTACTGCCTATCCCCCCTCTCCTGTGATAACGGCCTGGCCACGTACGCTCTCCCTCGTTATCTAACTGCTCCGTACGAACTACTCCTGCGATAAGCGCCCGGCATCCGGCATCTGCCAGCAGCGTCATCTAAACTGCACGTGTCCCGCGCTCAACACAACGTTATCATAACTGACTGCTCCGTACGAACTACTCCTGCGATAAGCGCCCGGCATCCGTCATCTAAAACTGCACGTGTCCCGCGCTCAACATGACGTTATCGACTGCCGCGCCGTCAACATTAACAAACTTCGCCGTCCACAAAAACTTGTTGACATTGCCTAAAACTGGGCTGGGGGAACTAAATAATGCTGAGGTTTCAAAAACTCCAAAGTTCGAAACAAAAACTGTAACCAGGACTCCTGATAAAAACTTAACACGCAGACGTCCGCCCCTTAACCTACAAATGCACACGTCCGCCTGATAAACTAAGACGGGAAACTGGCCACCACGGCTTTAAACTGAAACACGATAAAAATATTACGAAGCTGTCCCAAAGCTTCACAAACATGAAAGAATTTTACACCCGAGTCCCGAAAAATTCAGAATATTGCGTCATTACATTGTCTCATAAAACTTTCAGCGGTCACCCTATAATTTTACGGTGTAATAATGACAAAACTATTCTGCATTCTCCTATGATACCAAAAGTTTCGTAACTAAAATTTCTTGTAAAATATTTACATTAGCCCTTTTTCATTTAAAAAAAAAGTGCATTAGATGTAGAAAAAGACAACAGAAGCTTACATCTGGACGTGGAAAATTTCTTTAATGCTATTCATACGCAAATGCCACTCAAAAATACGTAACAGTTTTAAAATGACAACTATATGATTGTAGATCTGCGCACTTTTTGGGGGCCTAAGCAGATGACACCCTTAAGACCAAACGTAGGCTATGTAGTCTGTGTCCATTCTTGACCCTTCTTAACTCAATTTAGTTTATGATTTGGGATGCTGCAAATAAAAAAAGGAGTGATTCATGCTGTACTTAAGCGGAAACAGTAAGTGTTTGATTTAAAACAAGCTTTGTGTTCAGCTATAGTAGTACGAGCTAGTCATACCATAGACCAGCAACACATTCATCACTCGTTGCCAACAGGGTGTTGGGCCACGCGGCGTAGAATACTGCTCAAGTATAATCTTCCTGTGCAACATAATACACGATTGTGTGCACAGGGTTTGAGTGGGTTAATATAAAAGAAATTCAGTTCACTGAACTTGTGAAATGTGCTCTTGTTCGTGTAAGTTGAAGACATATCAACGTCACTCTTAGTTTTGATTTAAGGTGCTTGTAAACAGCATGGAAAGGAATCTGTATGTGAGAGATTAAGGATGGAATTAGCTATTTACTAAGGAGAATTCAAAGGAAGTTTTAAAAGATGTTTGTAAATATCATTTGATGTGCTCTATTTTTCAAACTTAGTGATTATTATAATATTACATATTTTTTAGGCCATCATCAAGTTGTAATCAGCCCCAACCAGGTTATACCCCAAAGAGGGCAAGTTTACAAACACACATGTGTGCTAACTCGTGCATACTAATGCATAACTTTCTGCATGCTATGTAGATGGATGAGTGGCTGGATATCAGCAAGAGTAACCTTAAGCTTGCCCCGAGCTCTATTCAGCAGCCGGATTGTTTCGGCTACCTCATGAGGCTCGGCGTGAAGTGGAAAACATGGAGACGGCGGTACTGTGTCCTCAAGGACGCCTGTCTGTATATCTATCAAGACAATACGTCGGAGAGTGCCCTGGGTGAGAGTGTGTTTCGTAGTCGTAGTGTTTGACCCGTGTCTCGTGTCACTTTTCACGTACCTTTGTTCTTAATTTCCTTCATTTTGCAAGTAGTTCTTTGTTGCTATAGGATTTATGCTTTGTGACAAGTTGCAAAGTTTGTATAACTATGTTAATGGTGTGAGTGAGAGATAGAGAAAGAGAATGAGAGAGAATGAATTAATGGGATGAAGAATAAGTAAGAAAGGGAGAACAAACAAGAGAGAATGAACATGAGAGGGGGAGAATGAGCAAGGGCAGTGGAGAATGGGTGAGAGCAAAGAAGAATGAGTGTGAGAGTAAAGGAGAATGAGCAAGATAAAGGGTAAATGAGTAGGAAAGTGAATGAGTTGAGTTGAAAGATTTGGGCGGTCTTAACAATGAGGTCTTGAGAGCCAATGAGGGTGTGAGAATGGAGCACCAGTCTGCATGGGCAGGGGAAATGGGAGATCCCAGAGAGAACCAGCCGATCAGCGGCATTGTCCGGCACAATTCCCACCTGCGAAAATCCAGGAGTGACCCAGCTGGGGATTGAACCTGGTTCACCTTGGTGGGAGGCAAGCATAGACTGCTCAGCCATTGTGGTCCCAAAGTGAATGAGAAGAAGAATGAGAGAAAGAGATTGAGAAAGGGAAGGGTAGGGAAGGAAAGAATATATGTGCATGCTGAGGTTTTCTCCATGTTTGAACAGACATAAGAAAAATACTTCCTTTGCTTCATAACAGCAGTTGAGATTATACAGGTAGTTTCTAACTTCAAGTTTTATCTGTGTGGTTTATTTTTCATTACCTCATGCAGCTGTTTGAAACGTTATACCACATAACGTAATAACAACTAACCTTTGTTATTATTTAAGGGATGGTGTGCCTCCACGGATACAGAGTTCAAAACTCCAATACAGGAGGGAAGAGATTCGCGTTTGAATTTATATCTTCAGACAGCCATCAGAGACATTTCTACTTCCACACCGACACAGAAATGGACAGAAAGAGGTGAGCCAATTTGCTGAGTATGATAATGTAGATAACAATAATTTATGACCATGAGAAGTGCAAGTTATAATAATTAATTTTTAAATTTTGAATTTGGGAACTTTTTGAAAATGTTTGTGTTACACAATTACAATTATCTTGGTACAAAAAACTACCAACAAGAGTCGGACTAGGTACGCTAGGCAAATGTTTTGACCGCTGTGTTAGCGATATTGTTTGCCACTGCACCTTGTAGACTACAGTGAACCGTCTGCACTTCCTCCACTTGTTCGCCATCATGTCGCCCATTTTACATTCGTAACACACATTCACAAAATCAATAATGACACAATAAATAGTATTACTGTGTGTTATGTACCGTGTACCGTTTTCTTAGTGGCAAATAAAATATTCTATTTCTTGATTGTGGTTGGCCCTGTGATGCCACATCAATAACATTTACAAAGGAGGTAGGTTAAGTGGCTGTGTTTTGCCATTTAATTGTACCAATATGAGGTAAGTGCTAAATTATAAAATATGGTGGGGATAGGCAGCTAGGCTGCTAACTACATTTTAAAAAGGAGAAAGAAAACAAAAATACTCACACTGCAGTACTTGCAGGTACACACACACACACACACACACAAAAGTTGGATGAACACATTTTCCATGTGGATGGGCGGTCCCACTGTTTCGCTGACTCTGCCAGCTTCTTCAGGCGGCAAGTGATGGCATAAGTTAGGTTATATTACTTTAGGTAAAATTCATTTGCACAATTATGCTGGGTTTTTCTACTCTCATTCATGTAAATAGCCAGTTTTGGACATGTTTTAATTTTTCATTAAAAATATAGTGAGTGACAAATGACGTCTTCAGAACACTATTTCATGCTCTTATTGGCTTCCTGAAGTCCTTGGAATGGTTTGCAACTGTTAGTTTACATTTCAACAGATCTCTATTTTCCCATGTATTTCGACAATGCTATAAGATGGTTAAACACGGCCGTCCTCAGTAGTATTAGTTATAAGGCCACTACATTGAAAGCATTGTGAACCAGAATCACCCATTTTCAACTGCTTACAATTTCTTGCGATTTAAATGGAAATTTTTGCTTTTTATGGTAAAACAG